>DWDV01001218.1:0-13813 GCA_018245615.1 Mimoniades ocyalus | reverse complement strand
GGACGTAAACGTAACTGGTGAAACGTGGGAGTGTTCTACATTCCTCTGCCTACCTCTTCGGGGATTATAGGCGTGATATTGGGTTTAAAATTAATATGCACTATATGTTCACACTAAAACGTGCTTTCCCCCAAAGGGCTATTATGGATCAGTACTTCTATAACTCACGTGCAAGCAGATAGCATAGGTAACTCGTAGGTAATAGCCCAACTCTTTGAATTTCAGCCTACCAAGCAGCGGGTATCCGGTTCGAATCCTGGTATACACCTAGAATTAAATTAAGTGTCTTTTTATTAGACATTTGCTGGAAACGCCAATGATAATATCGGAAAGATGATACTCTGAGAAAGCAATAAGCGAGCATCGCCAATATTTATTACACGATATATTATAATTGTAACTTACTAATTATTGAAAAGTAAAAGTAATTTTAATCGATCTAAATCGACTCTGTAATCAAACTCGTCACTGAGCATTTCCTTTACGCAAAAATCTAAAAAGTTCTCATATAACCTATCATCAATTACTTGACGCTTTTACAGGTTTAAACAAACATTGACTGTCTCTTTCGTAGAGTGTCTAATCGAGAGGTTCTAGCTTCAAATCCCGTATCGGGTACTACTGGATTTCTTAACTAAAATTTCTAGTAGTGGTTCAGAGCCTGGATTTGTGCCCGGTGTATGGCAATAGGCTCACCACCTACTTCATAATGGAACATAACTGGTGAAACTTAAGAGTGTACTACCCTATTCTGCCTACCTCTTCGAGGATTATTGTCGTGATGTTAGGTATTAAATAAGTATTGGTTGGGTTAGTTTTACAGTTAGAGATATCGGCCGTCCAGTCGGTGGTTGTGGATTTGATTCCCGATTGATGGTGTACCAGCTTTAGACCTCACAATAACGATCCCCGGCCTTATGACGATTCTTCTTCATCGAATCAACAGCTGATCGTATTGTCTGATGTTGAGAGAGACCGTTGAGTGATCAGCTATCGTGTTGAAAGGTTAGTCGCAATGTCCAGGGTGCGCCGGGCAGTATGTACCTATTCATCGTTAATTACACAAAGTCGCCACTCGGGGGTTCTTCTTTCACGCACCAAATTTCATATTTCAATTTGATTTCATATTATGTTCATATATACCCTATTGTTACTAAACAATACCAATCATAACTGATTACTTTGCGACCTCCGACGCACGGAAACGCTCGTGGAAGATTAGCCAGTAACGACCAGATCCAACAATCCAAACAAGTCGGTTTAACTTCAGTTTACGCTGTGAAACTGTTAACATCTATAGATGTAAGTACTCGGTGACATTAAAATTTTTGTAATAAAAAACACACTAGTGGCAAATTGAATGATTGTATACTTGATCGTAAATGTTCTCCAAAGTGTAGACATTTGAAATGTCAGAGGACTTAACAATGTATTGTCGACCTTGGAGAAATCTTTTGTTTTTTTATCAGTTATCTAAACTTTTTACGTTCGGTTACACGTTAAAAAACAAACGCCGATCGTTGTTTGTTGTATAGGTACTGAGTGATGTAGAACTTTTTGACGTACAGAACCCTGGTACCAATTTCAAATTTGTGTACGTATACTAGTGACCAAGCAGTGATGGAAATTTAACTGCAATTTAATTTATTTTTTTATTTAGAATGTTATTAAAGCTCATAAATGTCACGGAGTAAATTTATAAATTCCTACTCTATGCCCCGTTTTGTCCACGGGACATTATTTGTGTGACATTATTTTATTATATTTCACTTAAGGTACTACATATAAATTTTAGTAGCCTGCATTTTTTTAATAAATAAACTTTAACTATGTTAAACTCTGTGCACTCAATATTTTCAAACGAGGTACAAAGATTTCTCTTTACATATTTGTATATGGAAATTACATCTATAATGATGTGCATGAATTTTCGAATAACAATAATATCAGCGCATCCTTCAGTATGATGCCATATCGGCAGGGATCGGTTTTAACTAGTTTTTATCTCAATTATTGCGGCACAGGAACAGGAAGTAAATATAATCGCGATTATATTTACTTCCTGTTACTTCAAAATTACGTACGAAAAATATTATTGAAAAGTAAAAGGGAAAAGGAAATTGACTACCTCGTTGGTCGTGTTGTTTGCAAATGCGACTGCCGATCGGGAGGTCCTGGGTTCAATTCCCGGGTCGGGCACTACTGAATTTTTCTAATTTAGATTTTCTAGTAGTGGCTCGGAGTCTGGATATGTGCCCGGTGTATGGCAATAGGCTCGCCACCTATTTCCATAGTGCGACGTAAACTTAACTGGTGAAATTTGGGAGTGTTCTACATTCCTCTGTCTACCTCTTCGGGGATTACAGGTGTGATACACGTTTTACACACCTATATTTTTTTACTTGAAGATACGGTCTACATCGTGGCCTACATAATTGAGCTTAAATTTTTTTGTATGCAAATATTTTTTATTAAGTAGATACTATAAGTCATTATGCAAATATTTTGGTTAATGTGAATATTACTATTTATAATAATGTAAACATTTAACCTAAATTTAAAAGAAATTTAAAATACAAAATTTAGTAATATACATATGTACCTATTAGAAGTTGACGTACAATATCAGTACGGTCCATAACCAACGTGACAAATCGTCTGACATGTGTAACTAATATTTCTTAAGTCTTCAACAAAATGGCGACAACTTTTTGAATTGTTTCAAATATGTATTAACATATACCACAGAAATACATATTTACGTATGCGTTGTTTGAAATAAAATTAAAAAAAGGGCTCCAAGGCCTTATTTTGTTTACACGGACTGTTTACTGTTCAGTGTAATTTGAAAAGCTACTGAAAACTTCATAAGTTTACCGGACTGTTTCTAGAGTTCACACAGTTGCAAGGAAACCGATGCCCACAATGGGAATTTGATAACATTAACTACCGTTTAAGGCCTATAATAATAACTGTGTAGGCAATTACCCTTAATGTAACATTTGTGTATCATGTGTTTTAAGGTTCATAGGTATTGAGAAACGACGTAGGTATAGCGTATGGAACCCTAGACGCTTCGAGCAGAGTCATAGCTTTAATTTAATAGTATAATAAACGCAACTTAAGCGAACATTCTCGTACGCACTGTTGAAAATTGCTCCAATAAATCTCAGCGCTTAACTTAAAACGCTCGTAAACAAAACGACGTAATTTCTTAATACAACAATCGCGAGTGTCATTGAACTACGCAAGCCACTGAAGAAGGCCAAGGTGCTTCATAAAGGAGCGTATGCACTGCATAACCGTGTATGTTTTGTTGCTTTTCAGTGTTATGTTACCTGAACTACATTACTAGGCATGAAGAGTCATATGTCAAATGAATAAGCCATTCAATTTAAAAGCGGTTTCAAGAACTACGTTTCTGTTGGGTAACTCTCTGGGTGTAGCAACGGATTATAAATACTATGAACATTTAACTTTAGACAACACATTGCACGGATAGAGAATAGACTATATTAGTTTTTGTAGAAAAAAGTTCAACACATTCATAAAACTTCTAAAGAAATATTGGCAATGTGTTCAAGTTCCATTATGTAATAAAAGATGGCGCTGTTGATGTATAAATGTACGTAATTAAAAACTACGCAGACTTATTAGGTAGATACCTTATTAGTAAGTACGATATATGAACTGATTTCGTCGTAGTGTAAAAAAACAAGTATTACCCACTAATATAAACGGATATATGTATAATAAAATACTGATAATTACGAGCATGTGCACACTGTCAGCTTAATCTGACATAGTAATATAGAATGTTTAACCTCTTTTGTTAAAAAAAAAACCTCGCAGATTGTAGGTTTAATAAAGCCAGAGGATAAAAAATATATGCTACATGTTACAACTTCAACCAAATCATCGTCGTTTCACTGTTAAATATCAATACGAATGAGTGTGGCGATCTGTGTGGTTTATTAAAATATAATCACGTCTGGGACAGTGCGTAAGCGCCCTGGCTACCAACTTTCGTCTACAACATAACCTCACGTAATATATAACAATTTTGAAATCGTTACGATCATTCTGTTCCAATCAACCTTGCCCTATAAGACAATTAGATATCATAAGTATCAGTTTATTTTATTGAAAAACTAACCTCAATAAGGTACAGCGAAACTAAATTGTTAATTTGCTTGTTGATTTCATCTCAAAATATTATTAATCGAATTACTTTTCCATTTAATTTCAAACACCAGCAAACGTATAGGCAACGGGATATTGAGCGGTTAGTGGAGCCCAACGTCTTACATATACAAATTTACATACGTAGGACTTAATGCTTCTCAATTTCGTTACCACCTATGATTAATGACCTTGAGCGCTTCCAATCATGATCTGTCCCCTCGCTGCACAATTCAATCCGGAACATAATAACAAAAATATTGCTGGAAATTCACAAATAAGTACAACGATATTGCTGCCGCCTATATTAAGTTTTTATTGTTTCTAACTACATATATTTGTTTTGGACGGTAACAATCATAAAAGTAATGTTTCACATTAGTAACTGGCTTGTTTTGGAGCTATTTACTGGCTGGTTTAGGATCAGTTAGCCCCAAGTGAGTTACTTGAAGTCATTACGTTAAACAATACATAAATATCATTAGTGTGGAGAAATACTAGAGTTTCTTCTCGTGGTTTAATTGTAATATAACACGGTCACACTATACAAAAATTCACACAATTATAAATGAATATACCACATATCTGAAACTTCCAGAAAAATAATATAATCAATTATTCAAGAGTCTATGCTTTACGGAGTGGTACTCGGAGTCTTCTAGTCAATTGAACATGATGACCATAATACTAAATAGGCCTCAAAAGTATTTCATTGCGTGATCATTATAATTTGTTTCGCCTCTTTGTTAATAGTTTTTTACACAAGATTAAATACAATTATTCTGTTTGTTTTTACGCTTCAGTACAATGTAAACAACTATTGTTTGATTTGGATTTATTGAACAGTCACGATACTAACCTTGTGGGTGATAAAATGACAAATGGACGGTACTTGTTTATAAATAAATACATAGTTACGAGTAGACTATATTACAATAATTGTTACAACCTGAAATGTCTCTATCTGGAATTTGCACATACATATATTTGTATGGACAGACTTCGCCTCCATCTGGTAGATACCACGTAAATCTTATAAACCTTATAATGACAGAAATTAAAATAAAGAATATTATAATATACTTCTTTCCACGAGCACCGCGTGACGTAATGGGTTTAGTCCCTTCTGATAAAAATGTTCAAATTGTCGATAAAGCTCACATGCGGGGTGCGGGAGATTTTTGTAACACATGCCATTACACCCGCGTAAGGGTAATCGATTTTGTTCGTCGATAGGTCCTAATTACGATAAAGTAAATTAGGGCAAATGGAAATTCTCCATCGTTGGCAGCTGTATAAATATGTTGGTAATAGGTAAATATAATTGCTAACGACAATTATTGATTTGAGTTACCGGACAATTTATTCCGACCCATTAATTTTATACTGGGGAGTTCCCATAGACGGTAAAAAAAAACAAAACATTATCGTCCTAAATTTTATTGGTTGTTACCCATTCCGCGGTAAATCCCAGCAAGTTATATAATATGTATATAAAGAAAAATTGGTTAATGAAATTTAACGGTCACTCCATGTAACAGTAAAGGAATTGAAAACATCGTGAAGAAACAAGCACTGTTCAGATTTCTCCATAATATTCTGTAAGACTCGTAAAGTCTACTGATCCACATATAACCTGCATTGTAGAGAGATCTTTTGTTCTTCAGGAGAATCTTGACCAACAATAGAATGATAAAAGAGTTGATGGAAAAGAAGACAATGATACCACATAGACATAAATCGTTCTGATCATCAGAGACACTGTGCGTACTAAAAATGACACTCAACCTTGTGGCGAGAAATTAAAGGGTTTCCATGTCTGTATAAACAAAATTAGGAACTTGATGAGCAAAGTTATGATTAATTCACACAAAGCTCTTGTGAATTACCTAACAACAGTTAACGAAAGTAATTTCCAAATCTTCTAATTTAAATAGCTTAAATGTTTTAAATAAAACGTTTCATTAATATGCGCTTCGTAATAAAATATATTTTTGATCGTTTGACTTTCAACATATAGCATGATTACGTCGCATGTTTCTATGTAGTGTACAATAGATATTTCTGTGTTAATGCAATTCACGAATTGAATAGGTTAGTTAAGAAAAACTAGAATAGTAGACACAATAAGAGCTAAAATAGTATTTAAACTTAGTATAACCTGAGTGTAAAATAACCAAAATCTTCAACGATGGAGAGGTAACCGAACATGAAAAAAATTTTGGTGCTTAAAAGTCAATAAGACGCTTGCAAAAAGGCTATATGGCGAATATAATTGTCTCTCTATTAAAATGAACTAAATTAGAGATATTTAGTGTGCGACTGATTTCTTACGAAGTATCTTTGACGTTTACAGATGGTGTACCTACAACAGCGTTTGATGAGAAAAACAAAGATCACTGGAGAATACAAGCACAGTGGACCTTACGATCCAAGGTAACGTTGACTAACCAAAATGTGGACGTCCATCCCTGCTACAATTTACTTGAAGTTGGTTAAAGTATTCTAACTAGCTTGTATTTTTCCCGCGATGCAACTATTTCGACACTCAATTTCAACAAAATCAGTTCACCAGGTTTAACCAGACAGAATTAAATATGTAGTTATAACAATATGCATTGATAGTAAAGAGTAAAAAAGTATCATTTCTGTAACAAATTTGCTTGCAGTTAGACTTTGAGATTTCGGAAATAATATAATAGAGGCTATATATTATATTTTGATTTTGGCGTTTAAGTTAATCAAACGCATCTGACGTATAATTTATGGACATTATAAATTTTATTAAACTTGTAAACGTCGACGTAAACGTCAGAATAGTTGCAGTATGATTAGATAAACTAGAACGCCTACGATCTTACTGCATCCGCTTAATACGATGCCGAGGGATCTGAACAATGTACTCGTTAACACGGATTTTAAATATGATAATAATTGTTACAATGTACTTGGACGAACGTTGGCCAAAGGATTCATTTATTTATAGAAAACAAATGAATTCTAGTTATTACCAGAAATAATACCAATGCAAAATTATTTTCCTTTCAGTTGGCTACCCCGTTCAATACGAAAGTAGCGAAGAATGTCATCCTTTTTCTGGGAGACGGCATGAGCATTACCACACTCGCCGCGACTCGAGCGTATTTAGGACAAAAATACGGGCGGTATGGTGAAGAAGTTAAACTTAGCTTCGAGAACTTTCCGTTTACTGGATTAGCAAAAGTACGTATTTCTATTCGTTCATACATTCATTCATTGGTCTTCATATAATTCAAATTTATTGCTGCGAAGTGTTATATTATTAAGAATAACGTAAACGTAACATCACGCCTGTTATCCGCGAAGAGGTAGGCAGAGAAATGTAGAACACTCCCAAGTTTCACCAGTTACGTTTACGTCCCACAATGGACGATAGGTGGTGAGCCTATTGCCATATACCGGGCACATATCCAGACTCCAAGCCACTACTACAAAATCTAAATTAGAAAATTTAGTAGTGCCCGACCCGGTAATCGAACCCAGGAATATTTCAAAAATTGTTCAGAAAACGACAAATATACAGCTAATCAACCAAAGAAATATTCTCGTGTATGGTATTTATCTAGAAGTGTAGTAATTAATTCTATCACCCCAGGTCCCTCACGGGGGTAGGCAGGGTACATCAAGTGTTAAATATCTTTATCGCTTGATCTCTACGTACTTGATATGCTTCTTCTACGTTTATCTCGTCTATATACATGTTATTTTCATATTACATTTGACGTCTATATACATATACATGAATACATAAATGTAATTTAGTACTCGTACCGGATAAAGGAACCTTTCACCATTGACCTTGTCTCTCGTATCGACAGTTTAATACGAGTATGTCACAATTACTAGGACATCACGTTTTTCTCAATTGAAATATTACGCCTAAGGACATCATGTTTTGTTCGATCTCAGATAGAACTAGATTTCTATCTGGTTTTAGTATAAGTTATAGATGCATTGGCATTTTGTAGCGATTTACTTGTACTTGCAATTAACATTAGCTTATGTTTGTTAACGCAAGTATTAGAATACACTCTTACTGCAATACAATAAGTCGCTTCTAGTCGTTTTCCCTGAATAGCAGCTGCTTCAGGAAAGTTTAAACCCATGATTTCATCAAATGATAAGAGTCACACTCAGGTTGGTCTTTGAAATATTAATGATTGTCAGAAACTTTTAAATTTTCTGTTACTTATTCTTATTACATATTTCATTAATATTTCACTTAACGCAGCTGTGAACCTTGTTTCTGGTATAACAAAATATACTAGATCGATTATTGTCATCCTTTTTGGCGTTTTACTATTAATCCCAAAACTTCCCTTTTTCGCTGAACGAGAAGATTTCTCTACAGTTCATATACTATATATTCAATTATTATTTTTTCCATTACGGTTCCCATTGCGTGAACAAGGAAAATACCATAAGAGAGTACAAAAAAAATCCTCAAATATTTTCAGACATATTGCGTTGACCAAAACGTGGCAGACTCAGCGTGTAGTGGCACCGCATATCTGACTGGTGTTAAAGCCAATAGTGGAACTGTTGGTGTTAGCGCAGCTGTGAAGAGAGGAGACTGCGAGGCACAGAGAAATGGCGCTAATACCGTTACCGGTCTTGTGGACTGGGCGCAGAAGGCTGGAAAATCTACAGGTGAGTTTTAATACCTTTCTAAACAATATGATCATGACAAAAATTTGCCCTGGGTGATTACCGTTTTGAAATCAGTGAGGAGGTCCTTTGACTGTCTATATAATACAGATATAGAAAAATAAGACAAAGATGTTGTTATACATAAGTATAGATGGAACCTGTTTACTATTGTAATTATTAGTATCAATACTTATCATAAATTAGTTCCGAACTGTTTAATCTCATAAACTCCATTTTTTATGTGACACCTGTTGTTTATAAATAGCAATCCTGTTGTTAAGTTGAAATAAATTAACCAAGTTTGTCCAACCAATAGGTGTGGTGACGACAACGCGAGTAACTCACGCGACTCCCGCGGCGTCCTACGCACACTCTGCAGACCGCCGTTGGGAGTCGGACGCGGATCTACCGAAGCAAGGTCTCCGCTGTGATGACATCGCTACGCAACTGGTGCGAGGGAGAGTGGGCAGTAAGATTGACGTGAGTAACATAATTAAGAATAAAGTTGTATATGATCGAATAATGTTTATTTAAATATGATTAATTAAGTAGGTAGTAGAAGGTTATGTAGGGCAGATGATGTTTTAAATTTAGACCTACTTCGTGATTTTTAAGGTGTAGGCAGCAAGATTTACGTAATCAACATAGCTAACTGTCTCATTGGTCGTCTTCGTTGCAAGGGCGACTGCCGATTGACAGGTCTTGGGTTCAAATCCCGAGTCGGGCACTATTAGATTTTTCTAATATAGATTTTCTAGTTGTGGCTCAGAGTAACTGGTAATGTGATAATAATGTTGTAAAGGCCTTGACTAAAGATTTATATGAATTGGGATCGGAAGACAATTCGAAATAAATAAACTGTCTAAATAAACCATAAAATATTTAATTGAAAGTAATTGCATTTTTATTCAAATACAGAAAACGAACAGACAACTGTTAGATACCGAAGAACTTAATTTTGCAGGTTATCCTAGGAGGCGGAAGAAAAAATTTCTTCTCCAAAAGCGAAAAAGACTTTGAAGGTCTCAGCGGCCGTAGGGTTGATAAGTATGACCTTATTCGCGAATGGCTTCGAAGAAAAGAAAGCATGGGAGCCAGACCTAAATATGTTTATAACAGAAAGGACTTACTTAAGCTTAATGAAAATGAATACAATAGTGTCCTAGGACTCTTCGCTTCAGATCATATGCCTTACCACTTGGAAGCTAGTAAGGACGATCCGACACTTAGCGATATGACTCAAAAAGCAATACAAATGCTGTCGCAAAATAAGTATGGATTCTTTTTGTTCGTCGAAGGTAAATTTACCATCTTAATAAATTTTCTTTAGTACAAAAATTAACTTCGGGGAAAGCTAAAAATAGGAGAGTCTATATTTATGTATATGTACATACTGAAAATAGCAAATGAGCAGGTAGCGGGCACTAGTGGCCGTTATCTTCCCTGGATATCTAAAACATCTGTTGCCATTTTTAAAATAATGTAAATTCAAATTCAAGTCATTTTCATTATAATATACGTACGAATAATGTCACTTTCAGTTATTTCTTGCTGTGGATTATGTATTTCTTCCATTACTTCAGATTGACTAAATTTTTGTAGGTGGAAGAATAGATACAGCACATCACGAAACCAAAGCACGTAAAGCACTGGATGAAACTGCGGAATTCGCGAAGGCAGTGGAAGCGGCATTGAGGATGGTCGACACGGAGGAAACTCTCGTTGTGGTGACGTCAGACCACAGTCATACTATGACATACAGCGGATATAACAAACGAGGTTCAGATATATTGGGTTTCGCAAATTTGAAGGTACAAGTTAATGCAACGTATAATTATTATGTATAAATAATATGCAATTAACAAAATGAACCCCGTCGCAATTTTGCTTCAAAAAAAGCTCTAATGGGGTTACAATATCGTAGATGAAAATAATTAGGTTGGTACAATGAGATAACAAAATAAAATATAAAAAATATGTAACACTCAAAATATTTTTTGTATAAATAATTACAAATTTCAAATTTATAAACTATTGAAGTCATCAATGATACAAGACTTAAATATAATTACAATCATATTATCGTTCAGTTACATTATGTGTCCTTTAGTAATACAGTTATATGCTATAATAAAATACATTGCGGTCAAAATGTTCATTCTTAAAACTATATTGAAAATTTAGGTTAGACTCATTTAGGGTCAAATAAAATTAACAATAAAACAAATTATATTAGAAAAAGGGAAATAATAATAAAAATTATATCTAATTAATCTCGTCTTACGATTGCTTACAGTACAATACATCCGACAATCTTCCTTATACGACATTGAGTTACGCGAATGGCCCCGGTTACAAGCCAGATGAGGACTCCCGAAGGCACAATCTCATGTTTGACGATATGAGTAAGTTTAAACTTCTTCATTTGCTTATGACAAATGCAAATTGTCGTGAGCGATTACATGCCACGAAAAAACCTTTCCTATAGAAGCAGTTAGTAAACGCAATTACGAATGATTTTAATAAATCTATTGCCATATTTTACTTGTACATACCGACATCATTTTCTTTTCGTTCTGCTTATTTATATCATTTAACGGTTTCAACAATCTTCGCGTGAGTGTTCCCAAGGATTTCGTTATTCAATGCCAATTTAAGGCTCGTAGCGTTTTTTTTAATTTCAGACAGCCTTAACTTCACATACCCGGCGTTGGTCCCGATAGTACGCGAGACGCACGGTGGCGAAGACGTCGCGGTGTTCGCCAAGGGGCCGTGGTCGCACCTCTTCTCTGGCAACTACGAACAGAACTTCATACCTCACGCAATTGCGTATGCGGCCTGTATTGGCTCCGGGCTGACTAAATGTAAATTATAAGGATTATGTTATTCTAGTAGCAAATAATAGCCGAATTAATTTTATATTCCGTACGGTTCACAAAATTTTCGGAGTTTTAATTTTGTGTGACGACTTCCGATATGTTTGTTTCTTACCTATTTGTGTAGCGTTGCCTCTTAAGCTGAACACTTTAACATACGTTTGTTATTAACTTAAATAGTATTATAGTTATTGAATCTATTACGAAATTAACCTGCTTATCTTAAAAATAATTACGTACTCATTTAATCCTCGAAGAATTAGCCAGAGGAGTGTAGTATACTCCCACGTTTCACCAGTTATCTTCACGTCCCACTATGGAATAGGTGGTGAGCCTGTTGCCATACACCGGGCAAATTTCTAGATTCCGAGCCACAATTAGAGAATATAAATTACAAAAATCCAGCAGTGCCCGACCCGGGATATGAACCCAGGACCTCCCGATCGGCAATGCTTGCAATCAACACGATCAACGAGACAGTTAAATATGTAAATTGAACTACAAAATATACTATTATCAATTGAATATATTTATTGCTACTGTCCTTTGTTCATTTATTAAGTGTTTTGATTTTATTTGAACTGGTATTACACATATCAAAACATGAGATTTTCAATCATAATTATCACAGGAACTTAATTATGGTTTCTATCGCATATAAGATATATGGACAACTTTAACCTTGGATTTTATATTGGGCGCATATTTTATACTTTAATAGAATAAATTATGTTTGCAAATTAAATGTATGTATTTGTATAATTTCAAACTAAGTGTAAAATTACTATTAATTATAATAATAATTTTAACTATTAATTGTAACAAATATGTATTTGCATAATTCTGTCCGTGTCGGGGCAGAGTATAAATACACTCCCCGACCCCTTGCCGGGATGCAGGGTATGTTGTAAGAGGTGATTAAACAGGGCGCTGTCCTGGTGCAATATCCTTGGACTGCTTGACATTTCACACATACTGCCTACCTAACAGCACATTATGTATAATACCTATATGACTGTGTGTATATATGAATAATTTGTTAATGAGTCTGTTACCGTTGATATTGTTATGTGTGGACATTTAAGTATTAAAGAACAATAATGTAGGTACTTCATTTTGAAATTTTGATGTGAAATACGACACTTGTATGCTAGGCAGAAGCTATCCATTAAAACTGTGACGTATACAGTAAATATTGTTAATGTTATTTTTAATGTCGCCTACTATCTTTCTTTAAGTTGTGTACGAATTATTAATTATTTATCTATATGTAATTATAAGAAAAAAGTTTGACTGTGATTCTAGATTAAACGCATTGACGAAGAACAAGTGTATTTTTTATTATTAATATTGTATCTAGCCCAATTGAAATCAGAATTATTCTAGTTATGAGTCACGAAAACATGAGGCAGGAATATAGTCAAATACACTAAAAATAACCACTCCAGGTATAGGTGTACACTTCCTATATTAGACTTAACTATTACAGTAAAATGAATGTTTTTGGATTGGATTGGTGTGGATTATTAAAGACTAAGTTTAAGATGTCACCTTGTCAGATGTTTGATATTCTAGGAGACTTCTGAGAAGGCTCAACATAGATCTTACTATAAAAGCTGATTGATTAAAAATTTCAAACTTGTCGCTAATATCTGTAATATCGCTATTGTCTGGGATCAGATTGACGGTAACCAGACAATTGACTAAAACGTATATAAAAAACTGTGCTCATAATGATAATTTTTTATCCAAATACAGTCATGGACACAGAATATGTGATCGTACTTATCACACAAATAATAATCTTAAATGGGAGTCAAACCTATGATACCCGCTCAGGAGTTAGGTTCACTAACCAGTGCCTTCAGAAGCCGGTTATGCCTAGTAATAGAATCCATATATTCGTAAAGCGGGACTCTGAGGCAGCAGCATATGGTAATTGACATATAAATACGTATTATACTCGTATATGAATAGCTACTTTAATTAATATAACGTAACTTCACGCCTATAATCCCCGAAGGGGTAGGCAGAGGAATGCAGAACACTCCCACGTTTCACCGGTT
>DWDV01001217.1:0-13819 GCA_018245615.1 Mimoniades ocyalus | reverse complement strand
CCCCTACGGGCCCGACACTCGGGAGAGGCCTGATGCCTTATCCCGTGTACCTAATAACACCTAACATAAGTTATATGAACACCAATTTGATAATTGTATAATATAAAAAGTGTTCTAGGTTGCAATCCCCTGCGGTGTAGTACTCGCGCGAGTGTGGTCAACGAGACCAAGCGTGAGGTCAGTCTCAGCCAAACGGCATTCGAAAGTCGGGTTCAACGATTAATTCATCCATCACATTCTGACGGTTGAAAGCTTCGGTAGAGTCTTTCATATTTCTGCCCTGAAGAGCACGTTGGTCAAAACCAATATGTGCACATTCTTACATAATATGTTGTACTTACCATGATTAACTACAATTAAAAGACCCGTAGGAAAAAATACGACTTTTTTTGATTCGCTTTGACATTTATTGCAATATACATATGTAGTAGGTACATATGTATGTTTACGCATATCTAATCAAAAATTGCGTCTCTATATAGGTCTCTATATACGTTCCAATATTTTCAAAATAGTAAACTAGAAAAATTAAATATGCATACTTTTATATTTATACCTTTTCTTCTTCAGAATTTGAATTTCAATCTTTGCTGCTGAATGGCATAATTTCTCACTATCATGAAAGGTTGACTGGTAGAGAATGCCACTAAGCATTAAGTCCGCCTTATGTATAATCTGCCTTGTTTTCGATTGTACAATAAAGTAAACGTAACATCACACCTGTAATCCCCGAATAGATAGACAATAATCAGATCAGATCTAGTATAACCTGGAGGGGTCTTTACCCAAGTTTACACGTAGCTAGGTCGCTGTCGCCATGTCGCTAATCGCGCGATCGCGGACGAGTCTCCACTGCAACGGGACGTAATAATTAATTCACATAGTCATTGTGCAATCTGTTCTCGATATTAAAACGCATTCGAACCGAGAGGAATGGAGTTGCCGCATCACTTGATGCTGTCAGTAAATATGCGTTTATTTTAAAAGAGATAATGTTTTAGAGTATCATATTGTAATGCGTTTTTTTCGTAGTAAACATCGAGATAGCTTATTATATATACATAATTATCATAAAGTTTTTTTACTGTTCACCAGTTTGTTGGTATTGTGACTCGGGTTACGTGACACCATCTCTTGTTTAGTAAGGTAAAGTTCATACATTATAGGTACGTCATAAGCACTATTGCAAAGTAGGTAATAATTGCAACAGTCAATACACTACACATGTATTGAGTTTTCCACATCCACACACAACAATACCCGTAGTGGCCAAACAAATATTTATCCTGAGTTTGAATCGAACCCATATCCTCTGTCTCAGCATTCTGCGTTATAAAGTTATGAACTATTGGACCAGAAAGTTTATCCATCAGTTTAAAATGCATGCTAATAAAATTCAAGTGTAATTTGCATTTCATTGCAACGAACCATATTCGTCAGAATATTTCAAATTGCTAACCGAAGGAATTCAAATATAAATGTATTTCCCTAAGAGGATTAAATTATTAAAAATACTCGCGTGTGTCATAATAAGCTGAATAAGAATGTGTGCTGCTCTTATTTCTCACAACTGATTTATCACCAATGTTACACTAGACACACGAATATAGCCAAATATGATGTAAAAATAACGCTAGAATGCCACCAAATATGTAATAAAAATACGTTTTGGGACCACTCCACTTCTCCGCAAGCCAAGCTTTGTGCATTAGCGATTCGTTTTGATATGTCATCGCATCGCGCACCGCACTGCCCTTTGTACCACCCGCGGGACGGTTGAGCCTTTTATCGGCATTATTTAAATTATCAACACTTTGTACCCGCACTTACAAAGTAGGGGAATGAGTCACTAATACGCTATAAAAAATTTGTACCGTTATCAAATACACATGTTACGTTTTTAAAATATAATCTATTTATAGTTGGAGCGAACAATCTCCTTTAGGATTCATCAAAACACATCTGTGTATCGCTAATTATAATATTATGTTCATTTGATGGACGTACAAATAATAGTATTAGTAATAGTTTCAAAATTGGGTTCTATTTATGGAAAATACGCTGGAATGCGTGAGGATTTCTATCGTCAGGTCCGGTTTTTGGCTCTTACCTTTGTGATGGTATATACATAAGTATGCCAAATAAATATACTGTTAACTATTATACCTATATAATGTAGGTACATCGGTCGGTACGTGTTCTTAGTTCGGCCGTGGTCGCTATTTTTCGTAACATTTCATTCGGCTTCCAATTTCCTGCCGTATTTCACTATTGGCAGTCTTTACGGGTATGGGTATGGGTATGGGTATGAGCGGGTTTCCACGCGATCTATTGATCTCCAAGCTGCCGAGTCTAGAGGTACACGTAGGGTAAGGAACGCTACTTGGTAACGAGTTCTTGCAGTAGACATTTCTTTAGAATTGAACCTATGATCTTCCAAGCATTCTTCTCTAGCTTCACATTTCTAAACCATCTATCTCTCTTTCTCAACTTCTTGCAAGGTCCACGTATTTCACGCGTGGGAATAAATAAAGATAATTTCCATCATACTAGTTACTACCTACTACTTTGCACTATTTGCACATTTTTTTTCCAATTCTTTTATCGTTCCACTGTTGGAACACAAGTCTCCTCTCCAGAATTATCATTGCATCTATTGTACCTTAAAATAAATAAATAAATTTAATTTCGCACAGTTCACTCATACATTTATTTTATATTTTAATTGCTTATTCCTGTTTCTCACTACGCTATATGTAGATACACCGAGCCTATCTAAAATTACGAATGTACACTAAGATGAAGATAATAAACAATTTGTTGTTATGTCAAAGTTTAAATTATTTTACTTTAGCCGCTTTTGTCCAGGTTAATATTTCTACAGAATACAAGTTATTTCTGTATTATTCATGTTCTATCCTGATTAATAAGAAAAACGTGATTTTTGAACTAACAGGGTTGTTCGGTTTTGTTTGACGAGTTTTCGTTTATCAAATGGAACATTCGTTTAAAATATGGAATAAACATGTGGGACGTGTCACACGAAAAACATGTGTATTTTATATAAAAATAATTCCGAAATTCTTTTACACTTCTGAAAAATACGCCATAATTAACGTATGTACGAAAATGTTCAAAAAAAAAAACATATTTGTTCTTGTTAAAACACGAGTCAATAACTTTACGACTATATAATTCGTTTAAATATAATCCTTTAGATGTGGGCTATATTCGTTGGGGATTTCCTAATAATTGAGCAACAAAATCTAATTCAATGACTGGAATAATATATCCAGGAATGAGGACATGTCGACTAGTGACAGTAAATATTATGATTTCATCCAAGATTTTGCATCTCTTACGTCAATGTGACGTCTGTTTCATTATACATCTTTCAAAGTATTTTCACCAAATGTCCGCTTGTTATCCGCATGGATCTTAATTCGATCGACGCAAGCATTAAAATCGTGTGTGTTATGATCAAAAACTAGGATTACACTATTTTGATATGGGCTCCCGGCTTTATAAATTATGTCATGGTATGTCCGGTCGTCAGCTCTGATCTCTTTGTCAGTTCTCGCTACAATATTAAACTCCTCAAGTATCCACTTTTTGATGTATGCTTCAACATAATCCACGTTTTCATCTGTTTCTCTTATACTTCATCTCGCCGTTTGACAATAGCTTAATGACGATTTATTGAGTGCTTAGGAATTTAACTCAATCCGTAAATGGAGTCTACTGTTGTAACCTTTATAGTAGCCGCGCTATATCGCGTTATGAAACTCGTCCACGCACTGTTATATTTCCAAGGACGCAATGACACAGTGCATGTTTTTCAGTTTATTTATATAGTCCACCGTCTTTATTGATAGGACATCGGTGTGTACGTCACGCCATAAAGATTCCATTGGCGAAACAGCTATTATGTCGATAGATTTTACGACATTCACTAAACTTTTCTAAGCGTATCGAACATTCCGTCTCCAATAATTTCGTCTCCGACGGCCCACCTGCGCGTGAACTACAATAAATTGTAACGTCGCAGCTGGCCCACTCGATCAAAAATCGCATTTTTATGTCATCTCTTACATTAATAACGCTATCAAAATGCGGTCGAAACGCCAGAACGACTGCCGCCTGTAAAATATAAGCGCCAATTGCTAGGACATCTCGGCTAAGCTATTAAATAAAAGTCTTTTTACATTAGATAAATCGCATACGTTATTCGGGAACATCTGTCCCTAGCCGATTACAGCCATACATTATGCTCAGTTTGTTGTTTTTAATAAAAAGTTTAATCCGTTCGGTTATGACGGCAATTTGTCTGCCGATGGAAAAACTTGGTCGATTACCGGTGGCGCTCCGGCCGCCGTGGATCGTTCGGAGCGCCTATTACAACCGCTCAACGCGCTCTTTTTATTCGCACGATTATGTCATGTTTATTTATGCATTCGCTTTTGTCTTCCATTAGCGCTTTTCCCTTTTAACGTTCGACGACCATCTTTCACTTAAATGTAATGTCACTCGAACTGTTTATAGTTCGCGATTCCTTTTCATAATAATTCTCTTTAAAGCGTTGTCACTCGTCCGGAAATACGCCTCGTCGAGTTGTATCGGTTTCGTCACCTTATAACGTACAGCCATTAACAATTCAATAAGTCCTTAATGAAGAGCCGATAAAATGTATATTGTAGTATTCGTCACTTCTCCCGCGCAATTAATCGAAGTTTTCTTTTTTGAAAGTCTGTTTATGGGCGCTAAGATTTAGTGAGCGTCCCGTTCGGTTGATTTGTGCCCACATTTCAGGAACTCTTTGTCATGGAAGGAACTTAAGTGTGCAATATATCGCGAAGAACAAATTTCGCGCAGAAAGATCTCTCGTTAAGACTGATTGCCGAAAATACGGCAATTTAAGGGGCGGTCGTTATGCGAACTTTCTGTCTTGTTGCGGCGACATGCACAACATTTTTTTTATTTTACAGTGCTATCACTTTAGATACCTGGGCACTGATTGTTATGTTATTTGTTCTGATAGACTTTCTTAAGATGTTATTTAAACTGCTTTTCCTCACAAAATTAAAATCAAATTAAAAAATTGTAATAAAATCATTTGATAATTGTAAACTGCTAAAGGGATGCTCTTGGAATTCAAGCGCTGAATGATCATAAATGATCTGTTATGTTAAGCAACTCTGTGCGTAGTTTGCTTTTGGTTGCCACTAAATCATAAGTATTTCTAACAGACTACACTGGAACGAAGTTACAGATTAAGCTCTGAACCCAGTTGCGGTAAAAGCAGTGCCCCGAAACAAATTTGCATTTACAACAATAAACGAACAGTATCTATATTAATAGTTCATATACCGATCTGTATAAGGAAATGCAATCTAATATTCTATTCTTTTGTCTGTAGAACATTGGAAATGTATCAGCGGAACTGGAGCTACAAAGATTACAACAAGAACATATGCGTCGGCAGGAGATGGTGCGGCGTGGTCAGCACTCAATGTATCCAGGACCTCCGCTCGCGCTTTTGCCATTATTGGAGCAGATGAGACCACAGCCGCCTCCTGGAAACGTAAGCGTACCTTGCAATACCACGACAGATACGTTGCTGTGGCACGTGCTCCTTCAGGAGGATTGAAATAGTCAGATCTATTAAAGCCTACCATTATATATAAATACATGGCTTGTACAAGGAATAATGAATCAGTTTTAATGTAATATTAATCTTTGTCTAAAGCCAATTTGTAACAAATGGATAACTTCTCTTTGGCATAGCTACTATCATAAATGTTCACTCCATTTTTCACAAGCCTTATGTCGACGTCCATACCTTTCTACTCATATGACATTTGACAATAAACCAAGTAACATTAAAATTAGAAGTAGTTCAAAACATTTTGTGAATTTTTATTTATTATTGTTATATTGCGACATCAGGTGCTTTAGGAGGTAGACAGAGACAAGGGCCTGATTTAGGACACTTCTGACTCTGCCATGCAAACAATTTACTTGCAATCCTAGATAATTATAAGCCAGGCGCACCAGTTAGGTTTTTACGTCCTCATTTGGTTTGGAAATATTTAGACTTTACACCAAACACATTTACTAAATCATACGTATAGCGTAGGTAATATCGATCAATATATATGTACGGTAAATCCAATAAAATTAAAATGTAATAATTGTGAAAGCATTATTTAAAATAAGATGCTCCGAGCTCATCGATTTGGAAAGAGCGGATGGTTACGAGACATTATTTACAGTGCAACTTAAATCTGTATGTTAGCTAATCTCGGGCCGGATTAATTGACACTGTGTTTACTTTAAATCTAAATGAAATTGTGCAATCGTAGATGTTAAGGTCGGAGACGTTGAACAAAACGAAAGTTGTTCTGGATCTAATTATCTCACCGGTGTAGGTTATGTAAATTTATAATTAGATGCGTCCGATACACGCGAAGCATTCGTCATCCAGTTTTTGACTATAAATGTTTCATTTGATGTTGATGGTCTAAATTAATTGACGCAATTTCCGCTTCGCCTCTGACGAAACGTTAGCCTTTGCTCACACCGCTGCTAGATGTGTTCGGTGATTGTTTTAGATGCCACCAATATCCATAAAAACGTCTCTAACGAGTTTTTGTCGATGCTGCCGATATTGACACGTTGGCTTTATTAACACAGAAATAATGTTGTTGCCCAGCGTTTGAGAATTAAATTTTCTACATTAACTTGTCATAGATGACAGGTGAGTCATTACTGACAAATAGTTTATCACCCACAAGAATAGGGCTTTCCACCGAGAGGAAGGTTTTTGTATTAAGGTATTATTAGAGACGTCAACTGATCATAGAGCTTAAGTCACATAAAAAGAGCGCATCTTTTACTGCCCCAGAGACATTGCAGAACTTAGTAGCGAACAAGGTATCGCCAGTATTCAATATTTCTACTCACAATTCTATCTACTGAATCCATTGCCAACGGTAGCAAAATATAGTACATTAATATATCTATAATGGAAATGATAATTTCCAATTCAACTTTGTCACATTTTGAACGTTATCTTACTAATACGTAACGTATATTAGTAAGAGGGAGATAAGTACTGAAAGCGAAATGTTCCCGTATAAATAATAATCAAATTTGATCATATAAATGTAATTTTGAAATTGACATCCACACCATTATTTGATCTCCGGCTTACAGATCGCTAAATGTTGATCTATTAATGTCAAGGGTTTAATTACAATCTGTTTCCAGGTGGTGCCTACGTCACCCTGGCCAGCCACCGCTCAGCTGGCGCAGCTGACGGCTAACGCGCGCTCGCCCCCACCACAAGACCCTGACGCGCCTCTCAATCTCAGCAAGCAGCGCTCCCCCTCCCCCGCGCCCTCACTCATGCTGCCTCGGTTCGTACCGTATCCCCCTATGGAGGACAACACGCCGTACATGCAGAAGGAAGATGACTATAATTCCGCTTGTAACAGTGAGTACATTAAAACGTTATATTACACTTAAAATATATTAACACACTGCACTACGTCTTCAATAACTACACTGAAATACAAATTGTCTCGTAGTATTTGAAGTCAGAAAAAAGTTGAACAATAACGGGTTCAGAAAAAAAATGCAAAACAAATTTTTAATATCAAATTTCAGTTAAGTGCTCTCCAATACATTAATGAAAGTCAAATTTATGTTTTTGGAATTGATGTTGCCCGTTTTGATTTAGAACGGACTTTTTGTTTTAAACTTTTTTTAATAGACCGTCTAGATAGTACATCTGGGTTAGACTGACCGTTTACAGCGGCATAAAAATGTACCAGACATTAGCTTCTTCCTACAAGGCGTCACAACACGTGGCGTGAACCAGATAAACTTTGCGACTGTAGCTTCCATGTTGGACTAAAATATTTTCCGGACGGAAATCCGGTTAATATTATTAAAGCGTATAATTTTATTCACAATTCTATCATGTTGACAATAAATTATACTAAAGAGTAAATATGTCATAGACAAATGTAATATGCCTTCTTCGACGACAGTTATAAAATCGCCCTCATATTAAATTTTGTTAAATTGATTTCTCAGGGTTGCATACATAGTTGTCTCAACAAAATCGTTTTAAATGTTACTGAGGTGCCTTAATTTTAAAATCAAAGCACAATAACAAGCTGATTTTCAGCAGAGTTTCAAATTTAAATATTACCTAAATATAGATAAATGTTGTTAGTATAAATTTATAATAAAACTAGATATATTTCGATAGAAGGAATCCGGTAAAACGTTTTGAACCTTTTAATAAATCTCTAGTTTTATTCTTTATTTATCGAGTTTCAAGGACGTCCGTGTAAATTCTCGCGCGTGGCATCACTTTTTATGACGTACATAGACGTCATATGCGCGTAAGTGATCCAAAAATATAGGTACGGCTGTCCAATCAAATCATTTATTAACGCGTTCCGTGCGGAGACACAATCCTGTCAAATGGAAAAATGAAATCCCTCTAATCACAGTGCGTGTGGTTAATGGCGCGTAAAGTTTTCTTAGAATTAGAAAGATATTAGAATTTCTTTTACTTATTTCTATAATACACGTACTGTACCTACTAGCAAGCGTCGCCTAGGAGTAATTCATTTATTTATATAGCTGTAGGATCATAAGTAAAAAAGTGCATCCAGTGGGTATTTTTAGGCTAAAATATATTAGGTATGATGAAGTAACTGTGACGTAACTGTTAGGTATTAAAATACCTGCTTACAGTTTTATTGTTCGTTTAGAGCCTTGTAACGACAATAAAATGTGCTTATAAACAGTGTTTAATGGTTATATAATAACGTACCACACAATATTATTCTTGTCTAATAAAATTGTCAACACGAACAGTGTATTGCAACCTTAAGGACTCCGAGAAACAACTTTCACCGAGAAAATATGTATTTCCTGCGTACATACATTGTGTAACGCTAAACACTAATTTGCGACGGAATTGCGTAAATACGTAAATTAATTTCGTAGATAATATGTTGATACTGTCGCGTTATCCATAGAATCAATATTAATAACGCAAAACCGCTGTAGGTTTCGTAATATGAACGAAAATAAACAAGGAATCGGCTTAGATAAATAGGTGGTTGCGCGGAGAAATGCGAATATGAAGAAATGTCCCGTGTCGCCGCCAAGCATTTTGATGTTCCAGTTTAATTGCTAAATATAATTAATACATTTCGTGCTCCGGGAAAACGTTGTGCTGCGGTAAATGTCGATGCGTGTTTCCACCGGGACGGTTTCCGACGGCACCTGCTGTCGTTCACGCGTTTCATTCATTAGAACTATCCGGGAAGTTATGTTGTACAGGGTTGTATTATTATCGGAGAGTACGTGCTGGTTGAGAGAACTAAAGATTATTTATAAATCTATTAGATTTTTTTTAATACAAGGCTTTACATTATAAAATCTCGTATGAAAATTATCTGGCAATAATTGTTATTGAGTAAACTGTTATGCTGGCCGTTTTTACGATTTTTTTGAAGAGCTAAGTATTGATGTATTTTTGTTTCATTTCAAAATAATAAATATTATTCTGCTGTTATTTATCATCTATAAGTTTGTTTTCAATTGTTTCAAATTTGAATATGAATTCTATTAAAAATAACAATATCTACATCTACTTATTTATAAATTGGTCTTACGTTACATCACGCCTGTAATCCCCTAAGAGGTAGGCAGAGGAGTGTAGTACACCCGCAAGTGTCACCAGTTGCGTTTACGTCCCACTATGGAAAAGGTGGCAAACCTATTATTGCCATACAACTACACATACATTTCTAGACTCCGAGCTAGAACTAGAAAATGTAAATTCCAAAAATTGAGTAGTGCCCCCGACCCGGGATTTGAACCCAGGAACTTCCGATTGACAGTCGTGCTTGCAACCAACACGACCAACGAGGCAATCAACAAAAAACTTTGTTAACCAAAAACCTCAAAAGACTAATTAACTAAGTAAGTATTCACGATGGCATTTCCACATATCAATATAGATGGGGTATAGGTATGTACGTACATATAATAATCTGTACATACCTACTCACATCTGTACGCGATTCATGTGTAATCTAAAGTAAACTTAGCTTGTGGTTACGAGCGTTAGGTAACTTTTAAAATGTCGCAACACCGTTCAGACACAGGCAGAGCGTGTACGCAAGAGATATTAATTGCGCTCAATAATCATCTTCGGTTCATTCTTAATCTTCAACTCTGATTTATATTATTGCGCTCAGAACATTAAGAGTTATTTGTAAACGTCTCCTTTCTCAATTTCGAATGTTTTATAACATGGTTTTCGTGGATTTATGTAGTACGAAACGAGAACTAGAGTAAAGGCGGCGATTTTTTTTTTGTTTCTCGGACGGGCTATTTGAATTTCGATTGAATTTATTTTATTTTAACGCAATATTTGAAGATGATTTAATTTGATCGTGACTTACAATCTAATAACAGACTAATGTTGTATTTCAACTTGTTTATCTAGTATCCACAAGTCTTTTACATCTATATCTGTTTTACATGTGTACAGATATTAGATAAATATATATTTCCCAACAAGCGTTCCAAACATGCAAGAAGGTTTGGCGGTCGTTGCAAATAAAACCGCTAGTATTTTAGAAATTATTGAGACATACTGCAGTGCTACCTCCAAGAAGTGATCTAAAACACTTCTTGCTGAATGCAATTGTGTAACAATACCTTTGATCGAAACAATAAAACCAGTTAGGTATACAACAAGAACACGGCTCATAGATCTCTCAAATACGGATACGGATAGGCAGAGGAGTGTAGTACACTCTTACGTTTCACCAGTTACGTTTACGCTCCATTATGGAATAGGTGTTGAGCCTATTGCTAGTAACTCTACACAAAGTAATGTATTGTAAATAAAGTATGGCATTTTGTATATTTACATTTACACCTCTAAAATAAAGGTACTTAAACAACCTTCTTATATACCTAATAATTACTTTACAATAATGATTGCAAATATTTCTTTTTTTTTATTGATACTTTCAAACGTGTGAAATATGAATTACCTATATTTGTAGACGCGGTCATTTAGAGGAGTTTACATTAGGACGCGTAACATTAACAAATCATAATTACTCAAGCCTCGCACTTTACGTCAAATCGTACAAAATGATCACACACTAATAGCTATAACTAAGCCATGAAATGAACTTTAGCGAATAGTTGGCGGGTACCCAAGCCAAAATGGTTACAGATCTACTGGCGTTTCGTTTCCTTTAAAACAAGAGAATCGCGAGAAATGCGCGATAGATGGCCCTCCAGACACGAGTTTCCGGTCTCTTCGTTCATCCCACCGACGTACAATCGCAAACTGAATTTATTATAACATTTTCCTTTCTCTTCAAATATTTTACATATGAAATGATTTCAAATAAAAATTAATTTAAAAAAGTGCAAACGCATTTAAATATGATTTCAAGATATTTACTGGTTACAAGTATCTAGTGTTAAAGATTTTTCAATTCGATTTAATCATGCGAGGTGTGAAATGGCTTCCATAAATCTAGAGGAAAAATAAACCGTTACGCTCAATTGTTATCGCGTATAAAATGACACCTGTAAATATTAATAGCTTCGAATATTCTATATTAATTCCAAAAAAAGTTTGAATATAAATTTATGAGCTGTAAATAAACGAAAAATCGTTGTCCGGAGAACAAGAACGCATTTATGTAGCTGCATAAATTAATAAGTAATGCTCGCCGCTCACGGTTTACATATCACACGTAAGGCGGTGCGAGTTCTATAACCTTAAAACAATAAACATTAAAAAATCCAGTTTTGATTGGCTTCGTAACTTATTAGTAATACCTACGCATAATTATATACATTGATATTGTTGAATCATATTATGTAAACTATTTGAACTGAACTTCACTTGTTTGGTTACTATAATATTAATCTCACAATACGAAAAAGTGTTAATAGTATAATTTTATTGAAAGGAAAAGTTCGTTACTTTTATTATGACACTTTTCAAACGGGCTCCGCATGCCAGCTTTGTGACATAGTTTGTGTCCAATTACATGCGCAATAGTGGTACAATTCTAGCGTTCAGAAATTCGGTATCTCGCGAATCGACCGATGTAGGATGTTATAAATTATCTAACAGCGTGTCAAATTAATTCCGAGAATTTCCCCGCTTTGAAAGGATGCTCCCGTACGGTGCTTATTAATTGTGTGGACACTTGGTAACATATCCGACACGTCGGGATTTCAGAATGTAGGTATTTTTGATATCTAGCCTTAGCGGTTACGGATATAAAAAATGACGAATTATATTCATACATTTCTTTTGATTTATTTTGTTTTAGCGTACGTCGAATTCTGATGTTTTCTTTTGATCTATCTATCTAATCTAGGGTCATTCTAACCTTCGTAACAATAACGCAGTTGGAGTTTGCAAGCGTTCTGAAGCTCAAGCAGCCTCGGTGGACCTCTTACTTGTGCACGCGTCAGCCATGATGACACAAGTCACGATGAGTGACACAGTTTTACGAGCGTTGCCGTTCTACAGAAGGCTCATTAAGCAATAAGCCGCTGTTGTTAATGTTACGAGTACATAACAATCGGTAAACTTTATTAGACACCCTAAAAGTCGGTTTAAAAACATCTCAAGTTTTCAGTTGTCAATAAACCCTTGCCAATACCACTCCTAGTATAGGTACACCAAATCGATGCCCAGTAAAGTGATGTGAGATAGTTTAAAAGCACTTAATCTTTAGCACTCATGCACGTGCAATACGTTAGTACCCACCCATGTGTTTATAAATTACATTTTATTCGTCTACTAAGCTGTAATCTCAGACATGTAAAAAAATACCACGTTTCATTTCAAATCAGATTTGTGGCGCTAATCATCTTGCGTACTAATGAATTCATCACCATAAAAATACTTTTGTCCGTCCCACTGTCAGCTGGTGAATACATCGTAAATATATCATAACAACAGCTGTGGATTCCGTACTATGTTTAGATTTGTTGTCATTAAACCTTGCATCTACTTACGAGTCGTTCGTATTGTATGCCACTTTGCTACACATTACATGTTTGAAAAGTTATTGTTCTGACGAAAAAACTGTAGGTACAGTGTTGTCTCTCTGTTAGTGTTTTGATAATATTTAGCTTGTTTTTCTTTGTTTTTAGTATGTTATTTTATTATGTATGGTTAATAGTAACATGAAGATATAACGCGTTTTATGACAAATGTAGAAATTTGAGACTGTTTATTTCAATATTTATACGTGAAATAATTGATCTTAAATAGTACTTAGATAAAAATGTATGTATATCTAAGTAAGATCCAAAGGTATGACATTCACTTATATTCGGACATACGAGTAAACAGAATAAGAATTATGTATTTCCGAATAGTCATTCAGTATTAATCTCTGTTTAATGACTGTTTAACTACCGGCATTCCCTGTCGACAAGATTTTATAGCAAAGCTTAGCGGGACTCTTGCCGTAGATGAGGCGAAAAAAAAGTAACGTACCTAAGCCGTATCACTTTAAATTGAAGGCTATTTTGAATCATTGTCAGTATCGGCTACTGTAAGTTTGATTTTAAATCAGAATTTTAATAAACAAGTAATTTTGAAAAAGTAAAGTAAAGTAACATCACACCTGTAATCCCCGAAGAGGTAGGCAGAAGAATGTAGAACACTCCCACGTTCCACCAGTTACTTTTACGTCCCACGATGGAATAGGTGGTGAGCCTATTGCCATAT
>DWDV01001216.1:0-13821 GCA_018245615.1 Mimoniades ocyalus | reverse complement strand
GCGCAACAGTCAGGTTCACTAACCACTGCACCATGAATCGTATTTTACGCCGTATTCTACAAACTGGAAGCATACATCGTTAGCCTGATTCAAGAACTCGTACAGCGCCATCTAGTGACAAGTATCGTAATATGAAGAGTGCTGTTCTTTATAAATTTTTAAAAGTAATGAATATTATTGTTTTTAAAGTGTTTAAAGATTTCGACTGTACTATTTCGTTGCTAACACCACCGCCGGTCAGGAGGCCCTGGGCTCAAATTCCGGGTCGGGCACTATTGGATTTTTATAATTTGGATTTTCTAGTAGTGGCCCGGAGTCTGGATTTGTACCCGGTGTATGGCAAAAGGCTCACCACTTATTCCATAGTGGAACGTAAATGTAACTGATGATACGTGGAAGTGTACTTCACTCCTCTGTCTACTTCCTCGTGGATTACAGACGTGATGCTACGTACATAGGTTACTTAAAGTACATACAGCGTACGCGATGCGAGAAAGTGTGCTCCGCGATCCCCAGTCCGCATGCTCATCGTGGGGATTATGCGCTTAACGCTTCAGAAGAGGCCTATGTGCAACAATGGACTACAATAGGTTGATGATGATGATTATAGTTTAATTTGGTTACTAAACCATTCAATTTCACGTGAATCCTGACAAGTGCATGTAATGGCCATAGATGATTTCATTGGGTGTATGTTTGTTTGTATGTGCATGTATAGCGGATCTACGGACCCCATTAGCGTATACAGCAAAATGTAATTTGTTCTCTTGACGATATACCCCTTTGTGTCGATACGGTGAACGGTAAGCAAGATACACAATTACAAATATTGCTCGTATACATATAAGATTTACATGCGATTGTAATCCTTCAGTGTGCGGGATAAAGTTGATTTTGATGCAACCGTAAAATTTGAATTTCAATTGCTTCCCGCAGTGTATTGTTTCCTGTAAGAGAGTGAAGATTAAAAGTTGTTTTTTTCTCGGTTCTATCGATTTTTGTTTCCAAGTTTTCTTTTTTTGGTAAGGGCAGCTAATCTGTCATAACCGTATAAATATTTTTTGCACTAGATTACTACCATGCCTGGTTTTGTACTTCTAAAGCATGTACGCCTACCTTTATAGAATGCCAAGGACTGAAATGAAAAGCCAATTGTAATAGCCGGTTGTCAATGTATTGATTCATTCTTTTTTTTTATTCTTTATGATTCAATCTTCCAGGACCAAGAGTCATGGCTACTTTGTGCAACAACAATATGATAAAATATGTCATCATGAACAATTTTCCCGAGTGTCTATCGGGAAAATGTCTCTTTTCTATTGGGCATCCTCGGGTTCTCTGTTACACCATGCTGATTTTTTACCACGACAATTTGACTGATTGACCTGCCCATTATTGCTTAACGAAAAAGATCACTTATGAAATGTTAACGCACATGAACAATTAACAAAAGACGAAAGAAATGACATCGAAACTAATTAACGAGTACAACAAATAGTTTCTGCGTTAGTCTTTTAGTTCAAACGATCTTTTAATATCATGCACATACAATAAACTTTTTCTTTTCTCTCTTCCTCTCTCGCGGTATCTTGCGCGCTCTCTCTCTTTCTCTCTCTCTCTCTATACCGTTTACGTTTATCGAGTAAAGCATTGGCTTAACGATTGTTGGAAGCTTTTATTAATACGGGCGCATTATAGTCGGTAAGTGCCCGTAAATCATGGGGTAATTCGAAACTTATCATTGAATTATAGCCTTTGTTTAGTGCACAGTCATGATTGTAGATACAAGTGAGCACAACGTTATTGTAAGTATGCTTATGTTATTCCTCGTCTATTTTGTAAATTTAGAATTATATAAGTGAAATTGTAGTATAATATTTTGGGTATATATGTATTTATTAAACAAGTAAAAACCGTCCTGACCCAAGAGGTTTTTCTTCTATTAGCTTATTTTATGGAAAGACGGATATGTTTTTAACGAGGCACCAATTTATTTTATTGACTAAAATCGCACGGAGACGTGACTGATACGATGAAAGCTTAACGATTAAAACTGTCTGACTAGAAAAGCTGTGACGTCACACGAGGCGTGTTCGAGAGGCGGCGAGTGGCGCCAACTAGGCCAGTGGGGCTCGCCGAAGCTAACATTGGCCGGTTCCGATGTTTGGGTCTTGAAGTTTTTGATACAATTTTTTTTTTTTTTACATACAATGCTAGTGTTGATGGACGCAGGTGCCGGGTGATGAGTGTAGAAAAAGCGCGGTAGGTCTATAAGGATACAGATATTTGGTATTCGCTGCTTCTTGCCTGCCCTGTGAGGGATATGACGTAAAGATATGTATGTATGTAACGTAGTTCAAGTTTTTTTCAGCCCTTTTCTCGTTCTCCTTCTGTTACACACGGATCTCCACTGTGAATGAAACAGTTAATTCTATAGTCTATGAGGTTAGCCTTGGGTTGACACACTTCACGTTCCTTAGAGAACGTTATTTTTAGGTCTCTAAGGTCTAAAAATTATTGGATGTACTTGTTTTTCTCTTATTTTATGTATTAATCTTGGCAGTACGTACGCATTGTCTATATAACTTAAATTAAATGTATACCTATTTGCTGATTTTAAAATTATTGGATTTAATACGTTTTTCTACAGATTATGTTACTATTTTAGTATTATACTTTTTGTCAGTTTCAAATAAGTATATTATTAATCTTTACTTCCTGCAATCATGTATGTTTTTTCGGGATATCCTGACACAAGAGTCAGATTTATCGAAGTCTTCTCCATGAGCTCCCGCCGATCGCAGAGAAGTCGCGGGGGAGACGTCTCCGCATGTTCTTGATCATGAGGTTATTAATGACATTGTGACGTCACTCAAGTTGTTTTAATATACTGATGACAATACACTCCGTTGATTATCATTAGTTTACCAAAAACAATCATATCCATACATATCCTAAAGCATCACTTAACACTTTATGCTTTTAAAAAGCAATATTTTTATTCATACTTTATACATAGTAGGTGCTTCATCTGTATTTGATCCTTATTACCATATATAGATATACATATTTTTGTTGAGATAAATTAAGAATGTTTATAATTTGCAATCGAGTCGTTCCAATAAAGCGTCCAATTAACGATTTAGTTTAGTTCGGAATTCGCTTTCAGCATTTTATCTTTCCTTTCTTCAATTTCATATCCCGATGTCTTATCAATGGAATGGAAATTTTCTCCTTCATTAGGTCCGATGCGACCCGGCTTCCGCTAACCGGGTCAGCCGGTCAGGTGTCTCTGACAGACGCGACGTGCTCTCATGTTGTGTCAGATATAAGCTGCCCGGGTCGTATGATTATAACTAAATGTTGTTTGAACGAGATGAATGTGTTAATGCACTTCAAAAAGATTCCGATGTTTATTTACGGATCTTCGTTAGTTTTTCAACCGAAGCTAATTCAGGCTGCTAAAACACAAAGTGGCCTAACCGTATTTTAGCATCTTTTGTGGCCTATTTGCATTTTCGTAATTTAGAAATGTTAATCTACAACACGAATGAGCCTACCAGTTAGGCCACTCTGAGTCTAGCGGCCTCAATTTATATTCCAATTTGTTGATATTTGTGGACATATTGAAAAGTTCAAAATAAGCTCATTGACGACATTGCTAATTTTTATAGTTTTATGGAGCAGATTTGTAAATAGAATTGCTGATGTAAGAATAACACACAATAGACACCACACGCATGCTAATGGATGCAAGTGTCGGAGGATTGATCACGGTTAAGTCAAAGTCCTCGAAATAAGCGCAAGCATATGAAGACGGTAATAATCAATGTAGAAGAATCAAGTCATATTTGTAACGACAGTGATATTTGGCAACCTGTATCCTTTGCTTACCTCTAAACAGACTTAGCTTACTATTATAATAACAATATAAGTAATAAATTTTTCTTTCAAATAATATATTGCTACAATACTAACTACTAGTTGGTACAGAATAAAATAAAATAGAAAAGTTGAAAAAAGAGCATTAACTGTATTAAGTTTCTTGGCAGACTCTCGCAAGTTTAATTTCCTGTCTGTGAAAAGTTGTACAAATGGCGTAAATCTGTGTACAAATGGCGCTATAAAGAAGTGAAAATAAAGTAAGTTGGAAAATTAATTTATAGAATTTTACCCTTAGGAGGTCATACATAGTAAACATTTCTATCCAAAATATTCATCTTCGTTTGAAAAAGTATTAATAAATTACATTGCGAACTATGACCTATGTGTTATATTCTGTTAATAATAAATGTGATTACTACACTATATTCAAGTATACAGAAGCACAAAGCACTTCACGATCACGCACCGATAGAATGTCGTAACGGTGGTGTTGCCAGTATGGCCGTTGCACTTCAAGTGACCAACACGCCGCTGGCAATATGCCAGCAGTGTTACGAAATATGTTGCGAAATTTTTCCCTACGGCCCGAGAGCATATTGTCGATTCCGGGTTGCGCGGTCAAAGTCTGTTTCACTGACATACGATGCGTTATTTGGACGCTGCAACTACGTTCCATTGCACACATATTTGTCAGTATTGTGATAAAAGCATAGTTTTGTATTAAGCCATTGTAAATTTCCTTTCACGGTAGTTATAATGGTCATTTTAAACGGTACCCTCGGTATATACTATATACATTATTTTATACATGTGTTCTCTTATAAATGAGTTTTGCATCCCGAGTTTATATGAAAATTCTAGTTTTTGAGGCTATATTGGACCTAGAGTACTTGCCGACTACACAGACGAGAGTGAACGCTAAATTTAATAAATTTATAACGTAAAGAAAATCATTTTATACATTTTAGCTTTTTCTACTCGGTTACTCCTATCTGCATCGTAATTAACGTAGCGTGAATATATATTAATAATAATAATATTGTTTCTATGCAAGAAAAATATATCACAGATGTCAAGGTATTGTACATTATGCAAGAAAATATCTTTCTATAAAAGATACATGATCATATTCCCCCCACCCTTCCCCCCTCGTTAACGCATCTCCCGCTGTAATATTAGTTTCCACACGCTGAGCGTTATTGCCCTGTAAAGCTACGTATGTGATGACTCGGCGCTGCTGGTGTAGAATTTGAAATGAAAATAAAATTATACGAAATGAAAAATATTAATGGGAAAGAAGTATTTATTACAAACATTCGCCACACAAAGCGATGACGTAAACATGTTTAAATATAACATACATTGTTTAAATACATACAACAATATTGTCCATCGAGTCGTTTAAGACATCCCAATTAATTTGGAGCGGATAACAGGCATATACGGGTCCTTCTCCCCTCGACCCGACCTTGTGAATTCGTACAACGAGGCACTGCGGTAAGTCTCAGTAGAATTAATATGTATATTGTCCGTTGTGATATGTTATCGTCGTAACGAGTAATGTACACATTATTACCGTATAACATTGTTTGTAAACAATAGCGCGAAGATTAAACAAAGCTCCTCAACTCTCCATACCGTAATCCATCTTCAAGCCACGTCTACAGCATCATTCATTTCTCATGCGTATAAGAACGTCTTGTAATAATAGTATGTAGATTATATACCTTCTCTCCTTAGTAGGTATTTTTGAGTGCATATGGTGATAATATTTTTTCCATTTCTAGTATAATGCTACTCTATCTTACGTTCTAGGCTTCTCCTGCATGACAAATTAGCATGCAATATTTCAGTCCGAAAGTCATATGTAATAATATCCATATTTCTCTTTTTAAATTTGACCAGGGTAGTGGACTATAGCCTTCGATCTTTTCATTATCGCCGAAGATACACGGCGAACAGTGGATGGCGAAGAGGTTGATATTAATGATGATATAACGACAATAATAATGATACAACTTTGTTGTTCTTTGCATGTGATATTCAGCGTATTATGATACGAGTATCATATACACCAGTAGCTTTGCTCGTGTTTGGTACAAAACCTTGACCGCAATGCGAATGTGAGCGTTTCCACAATTAACACAGTTGGCGCAGTCTCAAGCGGTGCTTCAAACTCGGGCGGGAACTCCACCAGCAACACTACCGACGACGGAGATGTTTTGCTTCTGACGACGTGTCGCCATCGATCGTGAGGTGCAATTAGCTGAAAGTGTCATTCGAATGGCATTTATGCTTGATCAAAATGGAAACATTTTAGAATTTTGCAAAAGTCGCTAATAACAATGGTTTTCAATGATATTTGTGCTCTTAAAAGTTGCCCTAAAACAATACTAATATATTATTAAAACTTAAATACATAAATAGGTTTCTAAATACCAACTGTTACTTTTCACAAAAAATAAATAATCAGAATAAAACCCTCAGAATAAAACCCTCAACCACCGCCTGAGTATTGAGGGTCATTAAACACTACACCAGTACATCAGAAATTCCAAACACACCATTTTTTTAAATTCCGTTTACATTTTGAATGTGTGGTGAAAATATCGGTACTTGGTCTGAGTGCTTTTGTGCATACACTTCTTGTCTTTGTGTGTGTCCCTGATGGTCATGCGTCATTCAGTCTGTCATGATTTTTTGAACTGGCAACAAGTGTATGAATGTGAATATTAATAATAAGGTCTAATTTTACATAAATACAAGTTTTGAAAACATATTTTATGCCGCTTCATCCTTAGCACTTATGCCACACGCTCGTATTCCGCTTCAACTGTCGTCAATATAATCTTAGTATGTTACCTTGACCTCCAAAAGTAGTCCTAAATTAATCTGTAATCACTCACCGCTGGCAACGTTTCAAAAATTCCCACTGTTAACATTGGCAACGTATTTCCAACATTGATATCTTGAAATCTAACATACTCGTAGCATACAAAACATGTTATCTGCAGTACTGATATTATGCGATTTATCTAAAAAAAAATAGTTTTCTGTCATATATATTGATCTCATTTTGATTTTACTTATAATTATCATCATCATGATCAATATTACCATTATCATGATCAATATTATCATTATCAACATCATCAATACTATCATTAACATCATCAATACTATCATTAACATCATCAATACTATCATTAACATCATCAATACTATCATTAATATCATCAATACTATCATTGACAGCATCAATACTATCATTGACAGCATCAATACTATCATTATCAAAAGTATCACCGTCATCATCAACTATTTTATCCTCTCCCTGCTGGGCAACGTCCACTCTCAGAATGAGTAAGGTTAAGGCCGTAGTATTTTCCTACGGTTGATTTATTGTGAAACGTCATTGCAATTAACGAGAGCCACTATTATTAACTCACTCTCCCGCTCGCTCCACGCTCATTATCGCACACGCCTGCGCTATGTTTATGGAACTAAATTAGTTTGCTATTCCCTTTGCAGTTAATGACGTGGATGTATATGTAGATGAACTGGAAACGTTTGTTATTCAAACCTATTCCAACGTGGATCTGCCAGTCTGCTTTTGATATTTAAGATGATCAATGATCCCTTCTGTTTGCTCAAGTGCGTAGCACTCACGGAAGAAAGATGAACGAGAATGAGAGAATGAATGAGATTGGTTAAGGTCATATCTACTAGAACTAACGCCGGTCTATTGCACCGACTTAGCATTCTTCATATGTCTCAGACAATACACTTACTTGTTATATTCATAAGTATAGACTATAAATCATGGCTCAGACATTCCTTAGACTGTACTACAAGCACTCTTGACTGGAATACATTTACTGATTTGAAATAAATAAATAAATGCTTTATTGATTGAATAAATTAATAAATTTAACCACTTTGATAGACAAAATATATACTTCATTCGTAAATGTCATCATATATGTATTTCTAAATTTAAAATAGTAAGTATTTCGGGCTTTTAATTGTGTTTTATACGAAAATCGATCACCGAGTGCACACAAGACGAACTAATTGAAAATCGCTATCTACTGTAAACAGTGCTGCGCCTCCAATCGCCTCGTTCATCAATGTACGTCAAATCCTGTTTGGGCTGCTAAATTAGTTTGCAGTTTGCCTTGTAGTCAATTACTACTGTGCAGTAGCAGCACGTTTCCATATAACAACCCTGATTAGTTTTGAACATTTTACTTAATAAGACGCACGTACTTATTTAGGAAGTTTCAAATACGAACTAATGCTCGATGTATCTTTGCTCGTAACTCATTTGGGATATTTTTTCCTAACTCACTAACTCACTCATTCACAATTAGAGTGTTCAGATCCATACAAGAAAACAGCAACTTAAAGTTCTTTTTGCGCACTATGAAAAACGTGGATTTCGCAACTTATCTAAAAGCACCGGATGTAAGGGGCGGATGTTATTGGACGTAAAACTACGGTGTGACATACGAATCGAAGATTTACACGAATCAAGTAATATGTCCAGTGACCACATATAATTAAGTGTATTGTTTACAAAGTTCTTATGGATGTTGGGCGTTGCAATTTTGCGCTCCTAAGGTGTGTTCACACCGGGCGATTCGTCTCACACAGTACCTCCTCCTTACGTTTGTTCCGCTTGTCAATATTCTTTCAAGTTATGTGGCGAGGAGAATTGATTCAGTGATATGATTTTGTTTTGTTTGTTTAATTTAGAACGATACGTTTCCTTGTATATGTTCACACGAATAGAATTCTTGGCGAGTTAAATACAAACACAGATGCGCGTCGTGGTGTTTAAGGCATCCATTTCTTTCCCAAAGTTCCCCGGACCCTCATTAGGAGCCGGAGCGGCTATTTCCCGTGGATCCAGCCGGACGTCCGATTTCCGGGTCTGGTCCATACCACCCGGAAGTAGTTTCCTTTTTTCCTTTGCCCTCTCATTATACTTGTGTAAGCGTACTCTGCCTTACGGATGCTACCATAAGCCAGAGTTGGCTTTCTTTGAAGGTTCTTTTTTTTGTCTAATTTCCCGTTGAAAGTAATACTGGGTCGAAGGTTTGTTCTATGCATTTTGCAATCTGTAACTTTTTAGCTCTCAAAACTAAAATTACGTTGTGATTATTTATTTTCAAATATATATACAAATATCATATACATATTTTCATGACTATTTCCCATAGGTGTACCCCTATGGGAAATAAGAGACGAAGGATTTTCACTTGGCAGGAATCTTACCGGATTCTGTCGCCTCTTCTACATTCATTAAAGTCGTCATACATCTAATACATGTTCATCGCAAACCAGATTTCATCGCACGATAAATCCATTGTTACAACAGCGTGATACGTTTCCGTCGACGTGCATATATACGTATGTATTTGCATATGTATGAATGATTAATTCCATGCTTGGCTGTTACCTACCAAGCGACCACTGGTGATCTTTTATTCTTCGCTGGTTACAAGGGAATCCTTTCACCCGCCATCGTATCTCACAACAACAAATTCTACCCACGGTCCGCCCCATCTCTCTTCATATCTCAAACGCAGTGCACAAATAAAAATACGCTAAAGAAGGTGCGGGCTTAAGTTATAGAAAATTGGGACTTATGTATGTTTGTTGAAATAGTATCTAGTTTGAATTGTTTCCATACAAGCTAGCAATAATATATTTTATATGTAATACCTATATATGTACACCATATAATACATTATGTACTGGTCTATGTGTACGTGCGTTTATGAAGAGAGTGATAAATATTAAAGGGGCACGTAGAGTGTGTCAAGCAAGATGATGACATTGGGCAAAATATAATATGATCCGAACTTGCGTCCATCAAATTTCGCATTGTGTTTAATATGAAAGGCATTATTCGCGATACAACGCACATATTTTAGAACCAACACGATTTTTCATACATATAATTGAGCTAATTCCATTTATTCCCATGAGTTGCCACGACTAGCATCGTAGACCAAACGGTATTGTAGAGGCGCACGGCGCTACTGGCCTCCCCGCTGCTTACGACCACTAGAACACGCGCGCCCTTCAGCCATGTTTGATTGGAAACATTGTACGATGCTTCTGAATGAGCTGCGTCGAGATTACGCTTCTGAAGTCCTCACTCTGCAACTAACAATTGAAGGCTAATGATTCATCGACAATACAACGTGCCGTGTGGACAGATAGTCGTAGGACTTCTTATTATGAAATGGGACTACTATGTTACGATAAACGTTTGATGATGATGTCTTTCTATATGATTTATTATCCGATTTATTTTTAAACATCATTAATGTTAATGTTTTTTTTGTATATTACTTGACTGAAATTCTATTCCTTAAAAGGACTAGAAGGGTAGCACTAGCTGTGAAAGGTACAGCAATTAAGTGTATTTACTATGATAACAAAAATATAATATGGAATACAGTTAACTTTATATGTTATTACAATAAACGTTATTACAAGGTCGGTTAGGTTTATTATTGTAAATCAAACTTGTAATTGGAATTTCTAGAAGGTTCGACGCTGGCGAGAAACGTTTCTCGCGTGCGCGCTATCACTCGGATAAAAGCGATTTATACGGCGCTCTGGCCCTGTTAAACGTTAACTATGCTTTCTTAGAAAGCTAGATAAGTACATGACCATGTCTTGGATAGTTCTTGTACATTATAGTTACCTAAAATCGCGCCTGTAATCCCTGAAGAGGTAGGCAGAGGAATGTAGAACACTCTCATGTTTCACTAGTTACGTTTACCTCCCACTATGGAATAGGTGGTGAGGCTATTGCCATACACCGGGCACATATCCAGACTCCGAGCCTCTACTGAAAATCTAAATTAAAAAATATTTAGTAGTGCCCGACCCGGGAATCGAACGCAGGACATCCCGATCGGCAGTCGCACATGCAACCAACACGACCAACGAGGCAGTCTACATTATAGTTCTTATTAATACTTGTAATTAATAATAATTAATATTAATTGAATTTTCCATTCCATTCAATGGTAATTTCTGCTAATAAGAGTGTATTATTATCAGAAATCAAAAAAATCAAAATATACTTTATTCATTTGAGTTTTTGTTACCACACATTACACTTCAGTACAGGTCAAATATATATATTCAGCCTATCATTGAATATGTTATATAAGTAATCGGTTATAATCAATATTCAATATGTTATATATATATATATTCAATATGTTATATATATATTCAATATAATCAATATTCAATATGTTATATATATATATATATATTCAATATGTTATATATATATATTCAATATGTTATATATATATATTCAATATGTTATATATATATATTCAATATGTTATAGTCAATATGTTATATAAGTAATGCAAGCCGGTTTCGGAGACTTCTGATTCCCCCATTAGTTATAAGCATTATATAAATTTTGTCTAGATCTAGCTCTTGGTCGCCTTCAACACTAGCATTCATTTGCATCGTCTTAAAAACTCATACAACATTGTTGTGACATAATTACATTTATGTATATATAACTATGTACATATTATGTATTTACACTCGGGTATCACGATAATTTCGAACGCGGATTGGATGCGTGGCCATTAATTAACTCGTGCTAATAATTAATCGGCTATTAGATCCAATGTCTTAATACATTGTACTAATACGCGATGTTGAATATATCAGCCGGTAACGGAACGGAACAGGCGGGAACCGAACATATTGATTCGCTCAACAAATTGATTGAGCGCACTCTTATGGGAATACCTACGGAATACTGTGGTTGTACCCTCGAACGGAAATAGATTGGCATAATGTACTTAAAACAATTATGTTAACTTCTTAGGTTGGTATATAATAGGTAAAATGGCAAGATGTCCTTATTATATTCATTATTTTAAACTTTACTTATTTAATTTTAATATATACTTATTATACTTAGAACGTTTAAGATTCATTTTTTTTATAATTGTGTGAGATATATGTATAATTTTTTACTATCGCACCCATTTACGTAGGTATTTATTTCCTACAGTACCTACATACCAGCTAACTCGCGTGAGGATGTACTCTGCAAGTAGGTAGTATATTAACAAAAGAATTATTATCCAGCGCAATATCGCGCACGAGCCCACAGTTTCCCACGTATGTACGTACTCTTGCTGAAACACGGCAATTGCTTCGCGCAGTCATAATAAAGTTGGCGTGGTGTGCCCGCAGAGCGGCGCTGTTCATTATTTCAGGTGGATTTCTTGAAGAAAGTCCACGTTCCATGCATTTACGTTGCTCAGTTTTAGATGTGAAAAATTGTTGCGGTCAGCAGTATGTTATTATTGTTAAAATATGAGGTTTAAATTTAGTTATGCAACTTGATTTTTATAGGATGCTTTATGAAATTAATGCGAGACTTGTGTTCTTAGATGTTTCTTTTAATTCTGTCGTGAATGTATAAATTGTTTGTAAAGTATAATATCATTTGAATGTCTCGTTGGTCGAGTAGTTGTGAGTGCGATTGCCGATTGGGAAGGAGTCCTGGGTTCAAATCCCGGGTCTGATATCTGTGTCCGCTGTGTGGCAATAGGCTCACTACCTATTCTAAACATCATGGGACGTGGATGTAACTAATAAAACGTATGAGTGTACTACACTCCTCTGCCTACCTCCTCGGGGATTACCGGCGTATATTTCTTATTACAAACTCAGCGAATACTGTTAAGTTTTTTTCTCAAGAGACCTTATTGACTAATGTCAAATTTCTCCAATGAAGCTGCAACTGTGGCATAGAATGAACTCCTGTTCATTTTAGAAAAGCACTCACAAACAACGTGCTACGCGTGTACGTGGTGGGGGGCAGTGGGTCAGTAGCGGACGTCACATTTGCGCTTGTGTGCGTGAGGCAGAGGCCGGCTGGAAACTAAATATGTTGGAAGTACTGCTCTTATTGAGATTCATTGCCACTCTCCTGTTCGGACAGCGGCGCGCCCTGAGAGAAATAAATATTGCCATTTGGCAAGGAAACACTTACAGTGGTAGTGAAATGGAACTTTAATATTTCATTATGCTCTCTTTGGTCGTAACTTTCTCTGCACTGTGGAACATAGTATTCTAGTCGCTCAGTAACACTATACCTACTACTAACTAACAGTATACTAACACTACTAACTAACAGTATACTAACACTACTAACTAACAGTATACTAACACTACTATGTACTAAATTAGTCTGTCACTGTATTCTTCCACTCAACGACTCTACAACTGTTTAAACTTGAGGTTTTCAGAGCGTAAAAGTGTTACGATGGCTTCAAGCCCTAGTAGAACATAGAACTCATTTTGATAATTTGCTACAATGAGTGGTATATACTTTTTTAATACTGTTGCGTCACCACAGACGTTGTAAACATACGCAGATCACAGTGTAGCGTGGTTTGTGTGAGGATCACGCGTGGACTGCTATTTTGTAGTCACTGTGACGTTGCCAGCACTAATTAATAATGATACAATTTAGAACCGAATACCTACTCTTATTTTTAACAGTAACAGTACAGTGAAATTTATTTGTTTACATTTTGGTTCACACATTCCATTTCAGAAGAGTACATGGTAGATGAAATATTTTTGATAAACACTTTCCAAACATACCAATAGCATAAATTATGTACAAGATAATACTCGGGCATTTTGATCGATGAGTTTCAACCTATCATTTGATAAAAGCGAAATTGGTAGAGCTGAATCTTATCACAGTATGAAGTGTTATGTAGGAATTCAAGCATGACCTTTTAAAAAGGTCGGCGCGATGCTATTCCAAGGAATTACCCTCAACCGCGCCGCCACCGTGTGCCCTGATCTCGGTAATTAAAGCGATCATATATTTGGCGAGGTGCCGACAACAAG
>DWDV01001215.1:0-13821 GCA_018245615.1 Mimoniades ocyalus | reverse complement strand
CCAAAACACCAAAAGTGGATAAATTTAAGCAGCGAATTACTACGGCGAATAAAAAACTTATAAAAAAACCTGCGGATGAAATTCCTCCGACTGAAAAAGTACCGAGAACCAGACATAGTGATTTGCACATTAAATGGTCGGCTCAAGACGATGACATCATAATAATGTGCAAAGCCGCAATGACCATTATGAGTCCAAATTCACAGGCGGGTTGTTTGAAAATAAAAAATACTGCTGCCCGAACTTTACTATCCCTAAACGACCCCAAGAAGACTGGCCGCATTTGTCACAGGCGTGCTACACTTCTCGAAGCGAATTCGAAGAATGTACATAAAAAGGATTGTATTCTGAACGAGTTGAGGCGTCATCGGCATTTGATACATAAATACGAGGATATGTTACGTAAGTTAAAAATTCGTCATTGCGCCAACATGACGAAGTACGTAAACGAGGGTCGAATACTGATGTTAGAACTGGTTTGGATAATATCGCAAATATTAAAAAAGGGCATATACACACAGTCGGCACCATGCATCGCCGCCGATTACGAAGATTTCAATAAAAAATACACTATAACTTCGTCGTCGACAAATAAATACTTTAACTTGTACAAAACACCAGTAACGTCCGATCCGCAATTCGCGACTCTGAAGGAAGGTATCATACTCACAGTTATGCACTCGTACAATAAGGATTTAGAACCTAAAATCGCTAAGAAGATCTATGGTATATTCGAAGTGTATTCTGAAGAAACATTACGCACAGCCATAGAACATCTGCGAAAGTCCAGCGCCTTAGCTGCAAAGGAGAAAGTGCTTAATAATCAAATGAACAGAATTCAATTTAACGATATCGTACGGTCATCTTTTAAAATATCAGCCAGTTATCGACGCAAATGGCTTAGCAGACTGAATGCTGACTTTGCAGTCAGTTTGGTGAATATTTTGGATTCGGAAGTGTCCCAAACCAACATCAAAGGCGCACCGGGTATCAATTGCGTCTTATTCGAGATGCATAGTTGCGATATATTGGATATAATTTCTGTAACTGTCCCCTTGATAGTAGGATCATCGGGAACTCTTATACAGGAGGAACAACTTAATGTTCTCGATATTGAGACGAAATTCAAACTGAAATCCGGAGTGGCTGGCTGGCGAAGCAAAAGTAATATAAAAATGTTTCGTGAAGTGTACGAAAATTGTCCTTTGGAGAAATATTTAGAAATACTGTATAGGTTTGTATGGTCTCTATTTTTTTAATATGTAGATATAGAATAGTTGTACCTTCAATTTTTTTAAAGGGATTCTTAGAAACAAAAATGAATTCGTTGGATGGAACCTTGATGTCGCTTGATCACGACATTAGCGGTTACATTACTTACATTTTCAGATGTTTTAAGATTTATTTACTCATCAGTCATTGCAAACATTTTCTTACCACCAGTATCATGTCAACTTTTTTTTAATGTTACGTTACAGAATAACGTAATCCGTAACAGTCTAAAAGTTTGGTATTCAACCACCCATTTTGAATGTCTTGGGTTCAAATCTCTGGTATACAGCTCTAATTTTCTGAAACTTATACATTTTATGGAGTATAGCTATCTATAAATATATAAGTATAATGGTGGAAGAAAATATCGTGAGGAAATCAGCGCGCCAATAAAACCTCATAATATTCTCTAGAGCGTGTGAATGTCGGCAAGTGGCACGTGGCCAGGTTGAAAAACTGACTTTACCGAAGGGTAAAGTGATATGAAGATATTACCTACCCTCTTCAAGAGATTCGTGTGCAGCTATAAAACATTAAGGAATCGATAAAACAAAACAAACGAAATATGTATCATAAATATATTAACAATATTGACTATTAAAGTTGTATATGCTTTCAGTGAATCAGTTATAGAATACACAGAAGACCAAGTTTTATGTTTAGAAGAACCTATAGTATCGTATCTTAACGATCGGCAGGAGAAAGGTGCCACATTCAAGGAGTTGCAGGTTAGTGTCAATGTTTGTTTCTTATTGCAGGAATACATTTTTATAATACAGTACAATTTAAAGTAATACGATGTACCATAACATCACACCTGTATTTCCCTTGCCGCTGTATACGATACAATAGATTTTATCGAAATATTTTTCTAATTTTTTTTTTTGTAATGTTAATGGCCTGGATACAAGTCCTTTAAGCCAAATATTTTTCTAACAGTGAGCGAATGGTGGACCCAATGACTGAATGATAAACGCGTACTTATTATTAATTTGAAGAAGTGCACGTTAAATAGGGTTCGCAGCACACACGTGAACAACCAGTGAATATGGTTAATTTGAATATGGATTTGAAATTTGAAGTTACAAAAATGAATTATTATCAACTCTAGTAATTGGTCTCTTTTTAGTAATTGGTCCTAAATGTTATCATTACGATTTTTGTTAAACCTTGCCGGATACATTAACACCATAAATTATTCACGATAACTACTACTAATAGAGCAATGAACATATGAACATATTCTTTACTTTATTGCTGTTATAAACGTTTATAAATCAAGCTTAAAATTGGCAGTTATAATCACTATTTGTAACTGCTCGTATGAATACGTTGACGATTAAAATATTTTTATCTTACAGATTCATCTGAACTGTGAAGAGCAAATTTTAAAATCTAAGTTGATCGACATGGAACAAAAGAAAATCGTTAAAAGGGTTGGCTATTACGAAAACAAAGTCGTCTTATTCAAATTTTTAAAACCGTGGCTGTTCAATATAAACCAAGGCAAAATATTCTTAATACCAAAACCTTGGATAACACTCGATTTAGAAATAAGGTATGATATTTTAACGAACTGGACGGGCGTTATTATGAATAAAGTGTTCGAGAGTCCAGGATGTTCGATCGTATTTCTATCGGAACACATAGAATTTTTAAGTACTAGGAGCATCCAAGCATTATGCATGTTTTTAGAGGGATGCGGATGTGTCACATTAAAGAGCATTGAAATACGGGAGGTCGATTTGTTCTCTGAGGACGATTATGTGCCGGAAATTCGTGACTTCAATCCATATCACTCGCCGGAACAAACCATAATATTTCCGGTTAAAAATGCTTTAACAAAATACTCTTATTTGCGGAAAAAAATCTTAGATATCGCTGAAGCCGATGTTTAACATGTATGTGTGGTTTTGATTATATATCCAAATAAATATTTATTATAAATTTATTATTCTTTAAAATTTCATTCATCTTCACTCAAATTCTCTCTCTGCCTTTCCATGTGCCTAATTGGCATTCCCCACTCCTTGATCGTTCAGGCTCTGCATGTCGGGGATGATTTGTGTGTAATACGTGAGTGCCAAATGGAGAACAAGCACGGCAGATCTGTAAGAATAGAGCTATATGGCGCTCGATGCTCGCTGCTTAACCCGTGAGTGATAAGAGCAACGATATAATAGTAATAATAACAATAAAATTACGCCTTCAATGCATCACTTACCTAGTCTTATCCCCAAATCGAAATCTAGGATAATATTGAAAGATCAGATGGAAAAGACCTCTAGATGCTTATATTGAAATACAAAAAAAAATGACCTATGAGTCTCGTTAAATCTGTAATGCTACTTAAGAAATAATCATTCCCTACCCAATAATCCGAAGATAAAATAAACATACTAATATAATATTATGTAATAAGTATGCAACAAATATGTCTTTCAACAGCTTTACTGTAGGCTGCGCTCAGTGCCACACCCTATGCTATATATACATAGGATAATGCCTATTCTATTGCCTGTATTCTTATATCTATATTTGGTAAACTCAATAAAAGCTTGTGTGTGTATGTAAAAAAATGTTCAAGACGTGGTTAAATTTAAGCAGATAAATAAGTAGGGTTTAATATCAACATAAGATCACAATTTTCTTATTGTGGTTTTGTAAAGTCTGTGCTCACAATTGACACAATATAGTGTAAGTGGCAAGTAAAGCTGCAGTGTTTAAATATTCTAAATGGTATCGACATATTACACATACCATACATACTATAAAAATGTAAAATGTCCATCATAAATTATAATTGCTTTCGATTCTTCTAGCAAAATATTATATACTGTATGCTTAATACCACAATCAACTCAATGACTGAATTCTGTGAATCGTTTCGTGAATAGTGAAATCCAAGTTTTTTTATTTTTCAGCAAGTGGATTCATTATAAATTATTAATTGGTACGTAATGTTTTGCTTGGAAAACAGTACAAAACAGTTTTTGACAGAACTATTTTATCGAATGTATGCTAAGGACTTTGAAATATAAAATATCTATGATATTTTTTTTTGTAAATGGCAATTCTAGTCTTCAAAGACGAACAAGACTGAACGATTGAACTGTGGTCTGTGAGTTAATAGTGAAGTAGGCCAATCCAGAATTCGCCATTTTTACTTTTCAGTGAAAGGAGATTTTGTATTTGTCAGGCTGGAGGACGAGGAATATTTTGAGAAAAGTGTGTCATTTCATTTAATATTTTGTAGTAGAGACTACTATTGCGATAGTTCTAGTATAATTGTGTGATTTTATTTAATACTAACGTTTGTATGTAGTGCTATTCCCCGTGGTAAGATTGCTCGTTGGTGTGTCGCTTCAGCTAAATCAATGGCTCTGATATCGGAATTCTAATCACACGTGTCGCTTGACTTTCTACGAGTGGGATAGTAACGAGGAAGCGAGGCGACGCAGTTAGAAATGAGCAGGCCTCAAGGCGGACGCATACAAGTCCCTGATGACCTCCGAGAGATCTTACTGGAATTCACCATAAGCTACCTTCTGGAGCAGCCAGGAGACGTGATCAACTACGCGGTCGAGTTCTTTACAAGGTTACAGAACAACAGGACCACAACCATCGTGAGGGGCCCGTCCGCCGGCACGCCCGATGAGTCGATAATATCAGACGAGGAAGGTACTTATTAAATCATTAATTACGTATAGTGCAATATATTACTGGTGTGGAGACCGTCGACGTCAAGGTTGGTGTTAATTAGGCCCTCCATAAGCTGTAGCAACCCCATGCCATAGCATTCTGAATACTAAATACTATATCATTTCGATTGATACTTATGTAGGCCTGTTTACAAACTCCAACACCGGATCTGAATTTCAATTATTAATATTTGAATATTTTTCCTTAAATAAATTCAACAGTTGTTCTATACATGCACACAACACTACATCACTATCTATTCAGGTGTTGTATGTTTGAATAAAACTTAAGATGTAGTGCACTTGGCCCGTACATAATTCACACATACACAAATAGGTATTGACAAACACACTTAACTGAACCTTTATATATTTCATATTAGTTCTTATATATGTGAATGTATTTTAATTGACCAATTTGTAATAAGATGAACTTCAATTAGAAATTGCTTGTAGATGTATTTTAGAGCTACAAGAGAATCTTAATTTAGTGGCCACTAAGTGTAGCTCTACTTAACATTACCAAATCTTTTTTTTAGGAAAAAATGCTGTGAAATTTTTGATCGGTCAACATATATCATATATTTCCACATAAAATTTCAATTTATTAAAATTCCCAATTCCCACATTGTATTATACAGTCAGTATGGTATCAAAGATAAGATTATGCTAAAATGTAGCATATACACAGTAAAATGAGGTGTTGTAAAATTTACAGCAGCTATCCAGTAAATCATTTAGCAAATAGCAACCATTCCATCCTATATTATGCTTGTTTTGCTAACGCTGGCTTACAGACTGCCTGTATATTGCAATTTTATAAATGAGTGATTTATATTATAATACCAATATCCAATGCTCCAAAGATAAACTTTTATGTAGTAAAAAATCATGTACTGTCCACTATAAACTTGTATGTATATTACGACATTGATCATTTATTCATTGGTTTTATTAACTGTAAAGATACTTCGATTATCATACAGAATGTTCGGGAAATTTGATTAGGAATTTTATATTAATTAGTAGTGAACTGAAAAAAACTACTATGCTACATGTTTGCCTTTGACTATAACAGTACTCTTGTAACATCCTCAAGATTACAATATTTTGTATACATGAGTCAATGACAGCAATTATTAATGTAATATATCTCGTTTGTTGCAAATAGTAACAATTAGAACTACATGGATCTCATGTTTCAATTAGTTTGTACAAGGAAACAAGTTAATTCTGCCCATGAGAAGTTCAACAACGACACTATAGCCAGCTCTCAGTTGCATCTGTTTGGCATTAAGCCATTACCGTTTCATGAGATATGTTTGTGTGAACACAAAATTTTTGGTCAAATCGTCAACTGTTGCCAAGCTAATACAGTAGAGCAAATATCAGATAAAATGGCAGTACTCTCTTGTCTGTACAATAACAATGGTACTGACACTATAGTAAATCACTTTCAAATGAATTAAATAACCATTTGACATGTTGAGTTTTTAGGTGAGTTAAAATACTTGAAAAATATTCATAGTTTGTGTAATAAGATTCACATGAAATCCTTATGTAACTGTTTGTTGAGGAATATTTTTTTAGGTGTTCATTATACACAAATTCCATTTGTGTGTTTATTTTTTTACACTTTGAACATACATGTGATGATATAATTGCCTTATTTTCACCATATCCTAACTCATTTTAACACAAGAACTGTAACAGATGTTGGTCTTCTTAATGTGAATTGATAATAAAATACCTTACACACTGTAAAAGTTGACTATGCCTCTGTAATATTAAATTTACAGGTGCTAAGTAGACCTTGAATAATATTTACGTAACAATCATATTTTGTTGTAGAGATATAATGTTTGTAGAAAAGTTCTGACATTGACTTTGCATCTGTTCTCGTGTATAAATATCATATCAGTAATAATGGTATATTTCAGTAGTTTTTGTATTCATACCGACCAATTAATATCACATAATAAACTTGAACAATAGTTGATCAAAAGAAGCACTGGAATATCAAAGTATTTGTCAAGCCCGGTCATTAGTGTCTATTAGAAGAAGGATGGCTATGCAATGCCCGTAATAATGAGTCACATCCTGGTCTGCAAAGTAGTTTGTGATCGTTATCATGTGCCAGCAAGGTATATTGATTAGTATGTGACATTTAGAATCTGTGTGTGGTCATGTCTCTGAAATTCCTTCATAGTAATTTTTTTTTATCTAACTTGTAATGGGACATGCCAAATTTCTAATAATAAGAACTTAAAGAGTAAAATAAATATATATTCGTTTATATTTTGCTCCTAGTATACGCCACCTCAACAGATGGTCTAAATGAATTTCACAAGTCATTTATCATTCAATGTTTTAGTAAACGCAAAAACAGATCGTAAGTAAATCATTTCGTTTCGAGATCAAAGACTATTTCGCGGCACTGGCGTTCTTATGTTAAACAAAATGATCACGTAGAAAATTCATAGGTGTTCTATATAGCACTAAACGAAAAAATATTTAGGCTGTGGCAATTTCGTGTTATAAATAAAACATAGTGTGTTAATTTTGTGTTGTAAATATAACATTGTGTGTCCAGAGCCGCCCGTGGCGCGCTTCAATAACCGTCGCAAGTCGGTGTTCGCGGAGACCTACGATCCTGAGGAGGATGACTCCGACGAGGGCGCCCCGGCGGTGTTCCCCAAGTCGGACGCCCAGCGTGCGCGTCTCGCCGAAGCCGTGAGGAGCATTCTGCTGTTCCGCTCGTTAGATACCCAGCAGATGCAACAGGTAAGATAGGGTGAACATCAAAACTCATGTCATGTGAAAAGTAACCATGATTGTATTAAATATTTGAATTTATAACGAAAATGAACAAGGTATAGTCAGGTAAATAACTTTTCAATATAGTACGTATTATAATCCATACTAATATTATAAATGCGAAAGTAACTCTGTCTGTCTTGATGTCTTTTCTTCTCGCTTAAACTACAGAATCGATTTGAATGAAATTTTGTACACAGATAGTTTGGCACCCGAGAAATATAATAAGATATTTTATATCCCAGAAATCCCACAGGAACGGGAGTTGAACACACATAATATCCATTAAATAAATTTGTGCATACAAAACAAAACAATTGTTTCAAATTCACATATTATTTAACCATGCCGTTTGATAAGGAACATGTGTACAATTAATATAACCTTAAAAAATTCATCATTCATGATTATAATGATAACAATACGTATCAGTAACTGTAAATGAGGATAACAGTATATAAGGATTACAGTATATAAGGATAACAGTATATAAGGATTACAGTATATAAGGATAACAGTATATAAGGATTACAGTATATAAGGATTACAGTATATAAGGATAACAGTAATTAAGGACAAAAGTACATAAGGATAAAAGTATATAAGGATAACAGTACATAAGGATAAAAGTGTATAACGATAACAGTACATAAGGATAAAAGTATATAAGGATAACAGTATATAAAGATAACAGTACATAAGAACAACAGTACATAAGGATAACCGTATATAAGGATAACAGTACAGCAGGTTAACATTACATAATGATAACAGTACATAATGATAACAGTACATAAGGATAACAGTAAATAAGGATAACAGTATATAAGTAATAATAGTATATAATAACAATATATAGTAATAGTGTATAATAATTGTTGTAATACTATAATATTTTTTTTAGTTTTGTTATTTTTGCCTGTTAATTTTTATTTAATGAAATTGACATAATATTTAAATCTAATGCGATACGAAATTTGGCGGGTCAGCTAGTAAGAAAATAAAATCAATATAAAACCATACCATACCAATATAAGTACTACACAGTAAAATCGTAATGTTCGCTTAGTGTAATGCAACTAGTATTACAGTAGAATAATTTTAATGTACGTATAATTTTATGAGTGATATTCCAATTTAGTTACACTCTCGTTAATGTTGACGTCAAATACACATTGCGTTAATATGTTTGATCGCGTATACCTTATTGTATGTTGTATTAATCTTTGCGATTAAAATTTAAGCCTCGTGCTAATGATACGTACAATAAATTGATACGATCAACGTTTCATTATGTAAGGACTCATCAGCGTCACGTACACATACTTTCAACTGGCCCCTTCCTCCGTCGCTATTTATCTAATGACTCAAGTCAGTGGCGTAGCGTGGGTTTCGGCCGCCCGGGGTATGGGATGAGAATCTGCTAAAGGTGCGATAAGCCGAGTAAGGACGCGGTGGCTCTCATTGGAGGAGGCCTTGGTCCAGCAGTGGACCGAGATGAGCTAACGACGATGAAAACCGCTGGTCCAATTCCGACAGTGTTCACCGCCATAGGTCCTCTCCGATGCTTTGCACGAATTCTCCATTTTAGGACATCAGAAGAATTTTACACCGGTTTAAACCGAGTTCAACAGTACATGCATTCGGTTCAACAGACGGGAAAGCATCTATCAGCATATTTATATTATATATACGTATATAAAAAACGTATATAAAAGTACATGTAAAAACTGGTCTTGATAATTATTATAATATGGTTTACTTTGAAAGCGAGTACCTACACTTCAAAGGACCTCATTCGCTCTCGGTTTTACGATGGCTGAAACTCCAACAATCAACAGAACCATTTACCAAACGGCTGTAAATTGTCTACTTTAGACTGAAGCCTACAGAATGCGTACAGAGTGTTCCGTGTATGTAACACTTGAATAAAACATACAAATCTTTTACCGTCGATTTGCTTCAAACATCAATATGTAATTATCGAAGTGATCTTAATAACATGGGGCTATTAATCGTTTGTTCACTAACTGTTAAATAAAACCAGTACATTCAGTGTTGAATAATTTCAATTAGGCATTTTTTTTCAAATTCGTTAAAATATGAAATTGACATTTTTCTCATAATAAACTGACGATAGGACGGTGATCGTACCAAATTGACATCTATAATAAGCAAAATCTTAATTGGAATTTTATCAGAGGTTGATCAGAGATGCGTCGATATCGTCTCATTAATAAAGTGAAATTTAGACCACATATTGGAATAGTCGTTTGATACATTACCCTTAAAAAGGTCCTATTACATAAATGTTTGTTTTCATCTGTTTAGAAAACCAATCTTTTAAACGTCGAATTTCCAAATAATCGTTCCCGGCGACCGTTTAGGAATGCAGAAATGTTCTTGTGCCAAATTATTATTTTTCCCCATGTGTTATGACGTAATGAGTGAGCCGTGTGAATACAGATAGTTGTATATATTTATGTTCATATGAATAGATATTAGCGCTCGTTGCCCTAGTGCCGTTGCGGCTCGTAAACGATCTGTAAATACGGCAACGTTCAACCCCGTCAAGTCTTCAAAGTGTTAAAACGCGTACTATATTTAGACGAATGTTTCCTTCTACAAGATTCCTTGAACTTTACCATACTAAACATTGATCGGTTACTCACACCTTACGTATTACATCAGTAGAGTAAAATTCCAATCTCTGTTTCTGGGAAGGGCTCGATCTTTTCAGTCATGTGATAGAATTGTATATTTGTTTTTTCATATTATTTTATATCTATCTTTCGTAACATTGGTTTATGTGCCGCACATTCCTGATGGATGGTAGAAAATGCTCCTTAGCTTTAAGCCGGCTTTTTACCTAGCTCAGTAAGGTTTAAATAAGAGAATGTTTGAACTTTAAATTAATAAATTCTTTTATTTTATTATCTCCACACACGGCCATCTATTTCCAATGGAGGCATCAGAAGAGCTTGTCTTATGTTAATCAGATGGCTATATATAAATATACTATGTGACGCGGCGAACTTCGTACCGCCTAACAGTCAATGAATACGTGTTACCACTTAACTGAACTATACGTTTTACTATTTAATTTAAGCTTTTATAAACGTAATACAATTAATACAAAAAAATATTAAGTTTAGTATTTTATTATGACGCGCTGTTTATAGGCACGTGCCGCCGGCCCCCCGTAGGTACCGCCGCAACCGCTATGTCCCTGCATTTTAAATTCGTAATATCTTCGAAAATATTCATTTAAATTACATGCTATAAAGGGTCATATTGATCTATAATTAATGTATTTAAGGTACTTAATTGGATAAGGATTTAGGCTGTATTGCTTAAAATTGCTTTGTAAATAAGCCATTATTTTTCGTATAAAGTAAAGGATAAGAAATGATTATTGTGGGTTATCCCTAAGAGACTTATACCATTATACCATATTATACCATCGCGGACTTATTTGTAGACCTTTTTACGGTGTATAATACTGTAATACATTATTTTGATCTATCTCGTAGGGTTCAGCCAGCGTTGGCAATGTAAGCGCAAAAAAATGTGTTTATTACATCACATTAGTAACCTCTAAAATAATCAGTGTTTTTCTACTATATTATACATGTATTATACATATAAACCTTCCACTTGAATCACTCTATCTATTTAAAAAAACCGCATCAAATTCCGTTGCGTAGTTTTAAAGATCTAAGCATACATAGGGACAGACAGCGGGAAGCGACTTTGTTTTATACTATGTTATGATGCTAGGAAATATAGCACGTGTATGTGCCAAAAAAAATCGTGTAGTTATAAAACATCGTGTAGACTGTGAATTGATTCAGTTACAAAATTCGTATCTAGCTAACGATTTGCGTCTACTGAAAGTTAAGTGAACGTTGCGTTCACTTAAAATACGAGTACACACGTTGTTGTTTCTGAAGATATACATATTTCACGATTCATATGAAGTCTCTGTCGATTTCAAAGGAACGGTTGCACAATATTTAACGGTAGTAAATGTTAAATCCCCTATGACACTGACGAAGTTGCATATTGTAAACGATTTTTAATGTAAGGTAACGGTGATGCGATGAACCCTTGGATGCGGTGACCGCTAGTGATCAATTTCCATGAACGTTTCTGTGCTTTGTTACATATGTTACTCGGTCGTTATCTATTATTCCCGTTTAAGGATAACTGCTAAACTCCTCTCGGTCCCATAAAGTTAGTCTAAACACACCTCAAAGATGAGTTATCCATTAATCCGTATCTGAACCAATCGTTAGAAGCGTTGTAGTGTGGCGCGTTAAGTCTCCTTGAAAAGCAATAGTATAAAATGGGTGGAAGCTAATGTTGACAAACTGTCAATGGCACATTTTTTAATGATCGTAAGTACTTACGCTGCCTTTAATTTCCCTGCAGTTGTGGTCAATGTTGTCTTTCCAGGTCTTGGGGAGCAACATTTTCACTTCCCCAAGATCGCAACGCACGTTCACCATCTCTTTGATGACTGAACACATTTTCCTCACGTCTTCCTCCGCGTCTGATGACATGCTGTCGCTGTCCACCCGGTTCTGTATATCTGGATTTGAAAGAAACCGTACAGTAATGTATACGACAACCAAATGAATAAACGCTGCTTAAATGTTGTGCAATATTTTAGAGTATTTAAGGTGAGTAGATATGTTGTTACATATTCAGATTCATTTATTTGAAAGACAAGGTAAAAAAAACTGTTAAAAATTAAGAAACACAGAACAGTCTTCTATAACATAAAATTAGTATAACGGCACTGCAAATACTGGTATTACTGCAAATAATGGTATTTCAGCGGAGTCGCAAACGAGGAGTTGAGCAATTGAAGCTACTTTGTACTGAGTTACTGAAAGTACTGTAAATGTAAACATAATGATTAATGACTGCCTCGTGGCCATGTGGGTTGCAAGTGCGACTGCTGAACGAGGGCATGAAATTCCGGGGTTGAAATTCCGGATCGGGCACTATTGGATTTTTCTAACTTAGGTTTTCTAGTAGTGGCGCGGAGTCTGATTTATGCCCGATGTATGGCAATAAACTCACCACTTATTCCACAGTCTGACGTAAATTTAACTGGTGAAACGTGGGAATCTACTACACTCCTCTGCCTACCGCTTTGGGGGTTACGGCGTGATGTTACATAAAGTAAATTTATTGAGAGGAAAATATTATAAGGAATAAACATAAAAAAAAAACTTGTAGCCTTATGACAGTTGTAAGAGTTGTACGATCACGAAATTGGATACAAGACCCATAAAAAAGTTCCAATAAATCTTACTGGTCACGAACAAAATTTGCCTGCTTCTGATTTTGACATAAAGGAATTTCTTTATGAAAAATAAAGTCAAGAGTTCGACGAAGCTAAAAGTGTTTTAGGTCATATAATATAATAAAGTTACAATTTTTTGTTACAGTAGCCAAGGTTTTTTTATAGCCGAAGCATGGAGATTGCTCTGAATTTTATGGTTAGAGACTATGAAAATTTAAGGCTCTCGAAGTGTTTTTTTTAAAGCTTCATAATATTGAAAGCTTTCGGTTCTTTCTTGAAGATTCTACATTGTGTGTCTGTATCTTTTGTTACTTTATATAGTGTAAAGGATTAAATGTGTATGCGACTGAATAACAAAATTGAACCTCAATATAGCCATTCTGGAAATCTTTTCTCAGTGTCGTCCTTCTGTAAAAGCTAAGCGAATAAAATCATTTCATAGTCAGCTGTCCCCAATCCCTCCAGAGGAGACATCGCGAGCTCTTTGCAATTCTTATGAAGATCTTCTCATACTCCTTTTCTTTACACATGTGTAATATCGTGAAGTGAATATCTCATGTTAAGGGGTTACAAGGATTTATTTTATACAGGGCTCCGGAGCCACGAACACTATGACCAGGATTAACGAAAACGGCAATGTTGTTGGCACAATCATTGTTAATTGTGAAGGTACGACGACACTTTGTATGTAAGTTAAACTGATACTGACCATTG
>DWDV01001214.1:0-13821 GCA_018245615.1 Mimoniades ocyalus | reverse complement strand
CCTGTAATCCCCGAAGAGGTAGGCAGAGGAATGTAGAACACTACCACGTTTCACCAGTTACTTTTAAGTCCCACGATAGAATAAGTGGTGAGCCTATTGCCATATACCGGGCACATAGAAAATCTAAGTTAGAAAAATCCAATAGTGCCCGACCAGGGATTTGAACCCAGGATAGGCAGTTATGCTAACGATTCTTCTGAAATTGCGTTTTTCAATAAGTGTTAAATGATTTTTTTATAACAGGTACCAAAATCGATAAATAAATTAATGGGAGAAAGCTCAACGTTGCTGTGAAAACAAATTTAAAATCAAGTATCAAGAATGAAACCTTCAGAATCTCCATTAGGTAAGTACTAAGTGAGATACTGAAAAGTAAATTAAACCAAAAAATACTGTTCTTAAGTTTCAAAAAGATCAACATTAAAATAGTTGGTCCATGGGCATCGACAAAACCTTACTTTGTCCATCGATATCGGTAAAATAATTATTTAGCCCGTTATTAACAACCACAAAATATTATTCTGTCCATGAAAATCCACGAAAATTTATTTTGATCATCAACATCGATAAAACATAATTATGTTCAACAACTTCCACAAAAATGTATTCTATACATCGAACGACATTGGAATGTACATATTTCACAAAATTATGCTTTAATAATTATGTAACCACACTCTTAAAACTGTGCGCATATTTTTAAAACGTCGAACCGTCGCTGTTCTATAACAGATTCGGTAATTAGGTTAACCGTTTGGATGTGCGTGGAACAATCTATCGATGTCGATTAATATTGTTTTCTATTAATTGACGTCATGGAAACACAACATTGTTTTTTTGGTAGCATCGTCATGTTTACCAAAAGTTACATTGTTAGCGTGCGTCTCTTGATAAGAATTGTGCACTTTAAAATTAAATAGCGCTCGTTGCTGAAATAAATCATAATGTGAAAGCCTCCACACGTTAGATTTCATCACAACTTTATTAACAATGTGCTTTAAGGCGGATTAAGTCTGCCAACTCGTGTTTAATTGAATATGAAATGGTTAATGGATGATGGTTATGTTATTGATAAATAACTTATGACATACAAAAAAAATAATACAACTGTATAATAAAGTTGTTTAATGCGCAGTAAGCATGGTTATATCCTTCGGAATATTCCAAATCATTTTACGTATAAGAGTCTCAAGAGTTTATAAGTTTTGGTTTCGAACTTAGAATCGTAGAGAACGGATTAAAATAACTTACAAGTATTCGGCTTACTTGAAATTAAATTATTAATTTATGCGTTTAATTTTCCCGCCATTTTTGTCCAAACAAAACTATAGGACGACTTTGACTATCTTTTCTTCTCTGAATTGCGGCAATATAACGTTTTAATGCAAAAATGTTCATTAAAGTAGCATGTGAACAAATATGAATTCAATAGTTATGATTTTAATACATCATTTTATAATTCACAATTCAAATTTTGTAGGAAAGAAATGTTTAGATAGGTATACCTGAAAGATAACAAGATAATTTAGGAAAAAACTGAATTTTGTAAATTTGTACAATATTTTAACATTACATTAGCAGAAATATGTACCTACCTATACATAGTTTCATGACTAAGAATCATGAACCATTTCTACGTTTAGTATGTCGCTTTACTTATTCAATTTTATTACCAATTGCTGTGTTCCAGTAAGATACATGGAGTTCTCATCTATGAACAATTGTTGTATATTATATTTACATGAATTGCACACGTTCATTGAAAAATAATGGTATAAAATTCTGCATCAATTTTTATAATCATTACGAATATTAAAACCTGACCATTGTGTAAATACCTTAATATAGAGTAATAAACTAACACAGACACGGCCAGTGGATTTTTCATTCCACGTTCGTACAATTATTTATATGCGTAAATATTTAAAACAGTATAAAATCACGGGTTTGGAATACCTGATTGCTCGTAAACCCTAAATCCAGACAGGTGGATGTTCTATGTTTGTTTGGGGAAGAGTACTCGTAACTTGTGAACGATTTACACGATACAGCAGTTCTAATGAATCTGTTAGAAAAAGAACTCACTGAGTGACTTTAATGATGTACTGAATTGTGCGGGTATTTTATATGTGGGTTCAATTATCGACATGGGCTTAGCTTTACTTTTAATTATGTACTAGAGAGAAATTAATCGGTGACTTACGAGTTCTTTGGTGTTAAGTGTGTTAATTGAAAACGATTTTCCATTGGAGTCGTTGCAAACTGATCGTTAATAATGCGGGATGTGGTTTATTTAAATTTATTTGGTAGCGGTTTGAAAAAGAAATGAAACATTTATTTCATTTTAAAATTGTTAAAACCAGCAAAACTATCTAAATAGGCAATTACACATACCTGTATACTAAATTAAATATTAGGAATATGTGAGTGTAGGTACTACACTCCTCTGCCTACATCTTCAGGGAGTACAGGCGTGATGTTACAGTCATATAAAGAATATGTATATTTTATACACATCGACATTGTTATGAAATTATGTAATTTTGACAAGCAAACAAATGGAAAACTCATATAATTATGTTATTAGACTTCGAAAATCATGATTATTTAAAGAGAATATGATTTCTGTAATAATAAAATGCTAGGAATTGATTATGAACAAGTCCCCGAAGAGGTAGACAGAACGGTGTAATACACTCCCATATTTCATCAGTATCGTTAACTTCCAATCACGGAATAGGTGGTGCGCATATTGGCATAAACTGAAAATATAAATTAGTATCCAACAGTACTCATGTATAAACAATGTGGGCAAAAGGCAGAAATTGAAAAAGGGTTTGCTTAAATTCGAATACGCTCGTAAGCAATAAACTGATAGATAACAAAGCCACTCCCACGTATTGGGTTTCCGTTTGACTATCCAAAAATATGTGAGTTCACTCACAAAGGCGTGCGTTATGTAGGTATATTCTTTCCGAACGTTCAATTGAATTAATTCGACAGAAAAATTGTCATTTCTATGTCAAATAATACTAGACGTATTAGCGTTGTGTTATTACATAGTGTACTTAGAAGATTGTAAGCAGTGGGACTGCTGATCAAGAAGTCCAGGGTACAATTCCCGAGCCGGGTACTATTTCTACCGACCTTACCTTCTACCGATTTTTCTAACTTAGAATTTTTAGTTAAAATCTTTAGCAGTGGCTCAAGATCTGGATTTGTGCTGGGTATATGGCCTAGTCGCAGGTACCATGGCCGCTTATGGGATTTTGCGTAGGTGGTGAAAGAAGCGGTGTTCTGAGATCCCCAAGCCGCATGTCCAGCGTAGGAATTATGGGCATGAATGGGTGTACCAGTACAAACGTATTTATTTTTACGCTCAGATACTTGTCATTCGTAGCAGCTAATACACTGATTGTCGCCTAAACCCTTTAAAGCATATCGAAATATTTGATTAAAAGAATAAAATATGTTATGGGTGGTCCATTAATTTGTATAATTCTTATTAAACATCTTATTAATATGAACCACATGGTAAATAAGTTCTATAGGGTTTTTAAACTGTTGTTTGAAATTTTCACGTAGAAAAAAAATAAGTAGTAGATTCTTAAAGTACAAGCATTTCTCGCAAAAACAACACGTAACGGTTCCCGTAAATCGGCTGGAAATAAAATAAATTCCTAAATTGAACAACACGAAGACAACTGTAATGGATATTAAAGACATTCTTGGTTACTGGACTGGAAGATTTCGACGTTCTTACAGCGGGGGGTTCAGTCTTAAATAATTCCTTTTGCATTAACAGCACATGTTAATTATTACAAATTGAAGGTAATTCCAGAAATATTCTCTATATTCTTAAGATACATGGCTAGAGATAGGGTTTTATCAGAACTATGTTATAAAATTTAAGAACTCATGTTTCTTATGTGTTAGATTTGGCCACTGTCTTCTGTGAAACTCAAGAAATATTTTAAAGTCTAACAACTTGCAAATAAGAAACGAGACTAAAATGTATTCAGCGTTTTCTTAAGTGTGAGTTCAAGTATCGGCTTGTGTAAAATTTATGTAAGCAAATTTGTATTGTTAATAAATGGAAAAAGCTTTGTCAAATTTTCAATGACCAAAATAATAACCAGAAGGTTACTTCTAATACTTATCGTACCCTTTATTGTTCCCTTTATTGTTCCCTTTATTGTTCCCTTTATTGTATCCTTTATTGTTCCCTTTATTGTTCCCTTTATTGTTCCCTTTATTGTATCTTTTATTGTAACCTTTATTGTAACCTTTATTGTATCCTTTATTGTAGGTACCCTTTTTTATACCCTTTAGTGTGACCTTTATTCTAGTCAGATAACAATTATATTTTATTTAATCTTATTTATGTTACTATATTTAACTCTATTTATGTTATCAGGCATAAACCAGCTGATACCACTGGACCGGGTGTTGATCAGAGAGAAGACGCCAGTATTCACGAACAACAAGTATGTAGTGATAGCGCCCGACGGATCTGTCATCCTGTATGCGAAGGAGGACTCCGGGATCGTCAACCGGATGCTAGTCGGGAAGAGCAGAGCTTTCGAAATCGACATATTTGACACTCAGGACAGAGAAGTAAGAATTAATTGCGAATAATTCAGAAAATATACAGCAGAGTATTACACGTTGTATATTTCTATTTTATTTTTATATTAACTTCATTTTGTTTTTAACAGTCTGTAATAAAGTTTAATGAACGTTGTTCTCATCTATATTTAGTGTGTGCACACATTATTATTCACAAACAGCCAGCGTATGTTGTGTCGTTTGAGACTGATTTCAATTAGGTCTGATCTTCTGTAACAAAGGACCAAGTGTAAACAATGGAAGCAATGTGCAGCTGTGGAAATAAACTGTAGTGACCTTCTGAATACTTGCAATTATACCAGTCATCCTGCAATTAAAAAAAAAATTGGAACATTGTTCTGGCTGTAAAATTCAACAAACTATTATAAGAATGGAAGAAAAAGTCAGTAACTTTTTAAAAAAGGAATCACATAGCGCATGGTCGCCATAGATTTTGTTACCACTGGCTGGTAACGCGACGTTGATATGGAGGTTTCCATGCGCTACGCGTTGACATGTTTGCCGCGGTTTCCTATAAACATTAATCTTTTCAAGTGTATACATCGTTTATCATCGCGAACACTTCAGCTCATTGTACTCCAATATATATAGTAATTTAACCGTTAATATATTCTTTAAGGATGGCAGTCCACGCGCGTCGGCAATTGTAATAAATCTGTAACTATTTTTACACTCTGCTACTGCGCTTCTTCGTTATTGTTGGACTGTTTCTCTGTCGGATAGTATCATTAATTATCATTTTTTTTATCAGAGCGTAATGGCGCTCTTTGAGGAGGCCTATATCCAGCAGTGAACTGGTAAGCTGATGACCGTGATGATGTTGATAATGATAAATCAAACAGCGGGTCGCGACCTACGTTACTTAATTTACAGATTGTTCGTAATCTGTTACCGCGGCTGGTCTACAAGCTTTGCGTACTCCGTTCTCTTGTTCATAAAACGTTCCCAGTCAGTGACGGATTTAGGCTTGCTGCCGCCCTAGGCCCCGTTCGATGCGCCGCCCTTTTTGATAAAAAATATTTCCGTGTAATTGATCTATTAAAAAATTAACATCTTACCCATACAGATTGAGAAGTAAGTTAATGAATTGAATTATAATATATTCTGTACATTTTTTTTTTAAACTAATCTGGAACAATTTTTGAAATTGATTGTCTTTACTTTTTTTCACCTCTAAAATTGTGGCTTTTCAAAAATTTTGCCGCCCTTCAAATTATGCCGCCCTAGGCCCGGGCCTCACGGGCCTAAAGGTAAATCCATCACTGCTTGTAACTAACATCAAACAGTCCTAGTACTAAGGTCTAGTTCGAGGTACGTTGCAGGTACGTATGGGCGTCGGTGGCCGCTCGTGCCTGCCGCCTCTTTATTTGCTATTCTCTTCACTTTAAAAAGCGGAAAGACCCCAATTCTCTACGGCGCAAAATAAAAGTCATTGTATACTTTTACACGATCACATAATTAGGGCATTCAGAATTTGGTGAAGGTTAAGAAGAACAGGCTTATACTCGTACTTAAGTATTTAAAAGACAAATACTCAAATGTTCTTTACAAACACTCTTAAAAATCTATGTTTTACTGTGTAACTAGTACCTACATATTTAAAGTTTCAGGCATCATAATTAAATTAATCAATTAGTGATAGCCTAGAGATGAAAAATTGAACCTCTTCTTTACAAAAAATGTTCTCTGTATGATCAAATATTACTAGTTGTTACCATGAAGAAAAAACGATGACGGAACGTGCACAATATAAAGTTCTCTATAACGTTACCTGAGGAGTGTGAAGTCTACCAACCCGGACTGGGCCATTGTAGCAGACTATAGCATCAACCATTCTCATAGCGAGGGAAGACCGTAAACAACAGAAGGACGTTAAAAGTATTGATTATGATTATGGTCAACTAAATTAAAATAAGTTATAGCTCAAAACATTGCTGTCGGCTAAAGAATGTTATATTTGTTATAACATCACATGACGCCAGGTCCCATACGGGGTAAAAAAATTGTTTCAAACATTGTAATATTAGAAAATCACATTATGAAATAGCATAAGCATAGACTTTTCATAGAATTATTTGTCTTCTAGTTTGTCAAAGGACAATGACAGTTGAAGGACGATGATCTTAAAGCTGGCACTCCACTGTATGTAAAACGAAAGCGAAAACATAAGTCTTATTACGTTCAGCCTTTTCACCACTTATGCACGGGTTACTACTTGAAACTGGCTTTCAAAAGTTCCCCCATCGCCTGGATAGTTGCTAACTCACCCTCCTCCGTATGCCCACGGGAAATAACAGCTCTATTATCCATCCACCCCTCTTATAAGAACGGACGCTAATTCATACATAAATACCTGAGCGTTACTGACTTTACTGGTTTGGTATAAAAAAAAGTTTGTTTCGGACCGTTTGTTTTGATGTAAATAAGTTAATTTTTGACCTCTGGAGTTAAGATCGTTTTGGACCTCTTGTATCGTGTGAAAAAGTTTGTTTTGAACGTCTTATTTTTGTATTGAAACGCTTGTTGTGGACCTGTAATTTTACTACATATTTTTTTTGTATGAACTCTTAAAGCCACTATATAAATTTTTTTTTGTTAACAGATAGGTAATAAAGATTACTAGCGACTCTACTAAGTTATATGAAACCAGCTTTATATGCTTGTATATAAAAAAAACTGTGTTCCTTGGTGAGAACACGCCTAGCCGCTGGCATTTAGGACGACCTGCGACCTACAAGTCAATGTAATGTTTTTGTGTCACATCATAAAGTATAAATGCACACGTATGAAGAGACCACTGAATGTAGACGAAATACGTAATCTGTATGGATGGAGATATGTGGCACTCAGTGCTCTCTGCCTACTTGGTAATGGAACCGGCGAGATGATACTCGTATATTGTTCACTGGCTAATGCTGTTTAATTTACCTCATTTACATGTCAGTATTATATGAAGGTAATCCATATAACTTTCCAATCGGAAAGGAGATCCGTGACCAATAGTGAAACGTTAATGACAAAAGAGGTGATGTTAATGATGATGATATATGTATTTAACGTTGTCGTTGTATTGTAGTAAAAATACATTATTTGTATACTCTGAGTAATTTTTTAGAAAATCAGTTTTTTGCGTCTCTTGTAAAGTATGTAAAAAACAGCGATTTCGCACGCGCAACGCCTATACATACATAAACCTATATACATACTACATAGATATATGTATATACATAGACATGCAAACATTTTCAATAACGTACAATAAATAATCAGAAAACACACATTTTTGACATGTACACAAACAGACACATATAGAAATTTTAATATGTAATAGTTAAATGGCAGGTACTTATAAGAAATATATACATAATAAAAATGTTAAATCGACTAGGTCAATAAATCGATAGAAATGCTTACGGCCAATCCGTTTAAAAATTCTACCGCTTAGCGCCCCTCTAATATTTTCCGGCACGGTGTTCCAGAGCAGTATCGCCTGAATAGTACCTATAGGAGTCTCGAGAGAAGACACATTAATAACAGATAAATGTTTTTTTCTCATGTCGGTACTAATTAATTACACGCTTAAATAATGTTTGATTAATTAATTATGGTACCGATATTACAAGTTGTTTGGGTAATTTATTAAAAAAACTAATGATTTTTAATCATGTTTTATGATTTGCACATTGTCACTAACGAAGTTATCCGTAGGTTCGACGTAGGAGAGGAAATTGCAGCACAAATATTAAATCTCCGCTATTGGCCACGTCGATTAAAAATTGCTTACGAAGCTTGCCCGATATTTGTTAGTAACGCCGCAATTTGCATTACTTTGAAAGCATGTCTACAGGAAACATTGATTGGCTTACAAGACTGTTGATTTTAGAAACTATCAGAGCTACTCTGCGATTAAAATTGACAACAATATATTAGTAGTTTTATATATTACATATTAGTAGTTCTATATTAGTAGTTAGTGTGTTGAATTTGTAAGTACTCATCAGATAATTGTGGCCCTAACACTCTCTTTCTAAGAGGAGACTAACCAACAGTGGAACGATAAAAGGGCTGGAAAAAATGGTACTTATCATAAACATCAACTCTTTTCTCGTTCCTCTGTTAGACACAGGTCTCTCAGAGTGACAGGTATTAAGGAACAAGTGTCCCGCGCTAGCCAAGTGAGAGTTGAAAGAATTGACATACCTTAATTATTATTAATACGCACATTTGGCTTACTAATTATTAGGTTGAGAATATATTGGAAAGCGTTCTTTTTTAATTTGCTCTAAGTTCAAGTGTTACAGAAGTGCATAGTTCTTTGATGTTACTTTGTACATTATATACAAATCTTATTGATGTTGTGTTTGAAGTAAATGAAATCCAATGAAATTGTACAAACGAAATATAATGGGCCGAATCATAACTTGATGAAACTTTGACATTTGCAGTAGTATACAGTTTTACTGATTTATCACATGTATGTCAAGGTTAATTCAATTTTGACATGGCCATTTTGATTTCATTGATTAGTAGATAAAATTTTATGCGAATTTTGTGAAGCCGCGCTTCATCAACGTAGAGGATTATGGGTTTACCTATTCCCATAATTAGAGAAGACTCGTCTCCAACGGTGGAGCAATAAAGAGTCTGTTGATGATGATGATTAAATTGTCATTAATGTATACATTATTCAACATAAAATTATGCAGTTCAGCGTCTAATTCTGATACACATTTTCTTTAAATATTCCTGACATTATTAACTTTAAAAATGTCAAAGCGTAACCAATTAATTCCGAGCGGTTAAAGTTACTAATTAAAGAACTGGGTCGTTAAATTATACGCCAGAATTTGTCATTGTGAACAATATGATTGATAGTAATTATGCAGATGTACTAATATCATCACAAAAATTATGAATCAATCTCGATTGATTTAACATTTAGATGTGATATCACATGTCAAAGTCGTTAATAGAATAAACGATCGCGACATTCCATTATTAATAAATTAATAAAATTAAAATCATATTGTCATCTATAATATGGGCAATTTAATTACGATCAAAAATAAGGTATTCATATCAAATATTTCTTTTTCACAATCGCAGATCAAATTAATACGATTACGCATCTTGGGTTTGTTCCCGTAAACCATATAGTGGTAGTCCCGTAACTCATGCAATTACTTCAATTTTCTCAATATACATATAAATTCATCCGTCTGTATATCTATGTAAGTTCGCTGTTCGCTCACCTGCCAAGGGTTTTTTAATTTATACAACCATTTTACATGTAGCGTGAAACTATATAGATAGCTGACTGACCGTTTATTTGTCGTCTGTATATTAATACACATGTTTGGTAGAATAGAATGAAATCACAACATTCCGTTAAATTACATCTGACGTTTGACAGTTGACATAACATTCTTAACACACAAGCTAACGGTTTCGCAGATTAACCTTATTTCGAAAATCTCATATTCATCTATCATTAGTATCAATTTATATAATTCCAAATATCTGTCTCTTACAGAATCACGTGAAAATCACTGAATAGACTTAAATATGTATGCACACCCGAACACTGCATGTTATGACTAACATTTACTACTGCCTACCTCTTCGCGAATTACAGGCATGATGAGTAATTTTATGTTTTCCACTGTCTGTAAATATTTTCTGCTAATAAATCTATATCACTGTCTCAGTTCTATTCGACGTGGGTAGCCGTCATAAGTTTACGCTTCCACCTGCTTTACTATATTTCATCATCAACCTGTTCCATTCCACTACTAGATATAGGCCTCTTCAATAGATCTTCAGCTCTTTGTTTCCAATCACTGCCAGTCACTTTCCATATGTATATGAATTCGCCCAGCTGGAGGGCGTCCTACGCTATGTTTGCATAATATAAGTACGATGCTCTATATTGATCTGGCTCTACACTGCCCGCTGTGGCCAGTCAGTTCCACTCGTTTTGTTTTACTTGCACTAACATTAGACACTTGGATGCACCCTCAGAACAGATCCACTACGGTCAAATTCTTTACGCCTTCCACGTTTCATATTAATGCAATTAATTTTAAATTAAATTTAATAGGGGATTCCATGCACCTTTCACGCCAGATATCTCACGGGGTAGGAAGAAGGCACAGAGTGCTAATTATATCTACTCTTACAGACTAAATGTGCTTATTCTAAATTCATTGCCCTCTCCATACACGCAAGCCTGTATAAAAAGAAAATAATAAATAAATATTTTAAGTCAGTAAAAATATTATAGCGTTACCTAAAGCGATGTAAATGTATATACCTCAAAGAGTCTCCACTGAACTCGCGCCTAGAGACAGAAATTTTGCTGCCAGTCGGCCTGAATTTTTGAACGAGGCATTGTCTGCATTGTTCCACAACGAATGCATTGCAGTCGAACTTTCTATGATACAAACGTAGTATGTAGCTCTGCGATCGGTGTTTGCGTCATTCAGCAAATTAATTTGAATCTAAATTTATATTTAAATGAATACGCAAACATTTTTAAATTTATTATTTCTTGCTCTTTAGAAATGAGCGATTTATAGCAAAATAGCTTCATTTACCAATGTTATTATTATTTGCTAGGTCTCTTAACGGGATAAGCAGAAAACGCCAGTACAAATTAACTTACATTCATAACCTGTTTTTTCTACATTCATTAGACGGATCATACACGCACACCGTTTTCGATTTTTTGACTAATTATAGGTTACATTTAGTGTAACATCTGCACACTCTTCATTATATTGTTTTTAAAAGTAACATCACGTCTGTAACCCCGGAAGAGGTAGGCCGAGGAATATAGCACACTCCCGCGTTTCACCAGTCACGTATTCGTCTCACTATGGAATAGGTGGTGAATTATAGGTACAGTAAATGTACATTCCCAACCATAAACTTACACCAATTCTTAATTTTTTTTGCTATTTACTTTCACCCATAAACCTATTTATATTATATAACAGATGTAACTCAAAGGGACGATTTCACATAAACTTTTTTTTATATTTCCTTCCCGTTTCCGTCCCTTGGGGATGGAATTTCTCAAAAACGTCTCTTAATAGATACCCATGCCATAAAATAAACCGGCGTGCATGTATGAAGAGAATGATGAATGTAAAAGAAGCGCGGCCGGTCTGTAACGACAGAGATATTTTACCCTCTGCCTACCCCGTAAGGGACCTGGCGTGAGAATATGTATGTATGTATGCCATAAAAGAATTCGCCAAATTTCACTTTTTTAGCTTCAATAGTTCAGGCCCAATGAAAATGAATTTGTCATATCATACGTTTGTTAAGGTAGTCAATAATTTACAGTTGGAAAATCAACCAACATGCACTGATCATGCATCATCTGAGTTCAAACTAGATACACTTGTGCTCATAATACTTGTACAATCGAACAGGGAGACTGGCACTGCAATCGGGGTTTTTACTTACTAGAGCAACACTTGGGAAATCTAATTTAAGTCAAAATCAAGTAAACATTTACTGGTCGATTTTTAATACCATACGTTAATAATTTATTTAAGTATTGCATCACTTCGATGTGACAGTACACACCGCCTCTTTGCTTCAATAACGTAATATTGTTCTAATAAACTGTTAAGACAATATCACGTTATTGAAGCAAAGAGGCGACATGTCATTATCATAGTCTACTTCGACCCATTCTATTGTCCCACTGATATGCACGCGTCTCCTAAAAAGTATCGACAACACAAGTGATCTTTGCGAATTCTGTGCAACAAATGCAAACTGATTGGGAAAGATCCCTCTGTTCGAAGGAACAAAAATTATAACAGATCGCAGATTGCACGTGGTGATTCATAATATGCGATGTCCGATACATCTTAATATGACCTGGCCACCTACTCACAATATATGTAACCAAAAAAAAGATAGAAACAAAATCATATCACTACACTTTATGTACATATATGTTATTCAAAACACCCAAGTTATATTTGTAGCTAACATCTAGTCATATTAAAAATAAAAATATTGGCTTAAGAAAGTGGAAATCCATCAACATCAAATTAATGACATGGAAATTGGCTGATGTGATTCCATTTGGCAATGGAATGTAATTTAAAAAAATATTAGTCGTAATAATCGAATTGTTGAAATGTTTTTTTGTTTGTTGCAGGTAGGAGTAAAAAATACACGAGCCCTCCTTTCGAAGCTGATTTGGAATCTAATCATTACCGTAAGAACAGTTTAACCTTCATTTACATCACTAAATTATATCATCTGTGCAACGTCAATGAGTTACATGAACAGTTAAAAATTGAATAAATTCAAATTTATTATTGGAATTTGGTAATAACATTGAATCTGTACAGACAATTAAATCAAATTGGCTAATAAGAAGGTAACGTGACAAAATTACTATTAATAGATCCTGCCATAAAAGTTACATAAAATATTGATGGGCCGCCAATACTTAAATTATTCATACGATGACACGACACCCTATATCTTATGAAATGTTCAATTTTGAATTATTACTGTATAATTAATTTTAATCAGTCATAATGACGAGCACATCCTGCTTTGCGTCTTAATGTGACACATTGATGAATATATGTTTGTATATCACATGGAAAATAAGTTAGTAATGGTTGTATGGTGAAATTTAATAAATGGGTCAATTGATATGTCACATGTCAAAGCAAGTTCATCTTGATATGATATTGGATTCAGTAGAAATAGACGCTGTTAAGTGACTGTACAGATGGCTGTTTGTCTAGTTCAGCGATGCATGTTAAATCTTGAAATGTCACATGACAGCTTATAAATGTAATATACGACCTCATACTATATTATATCTATATAGTGTAGTAGTATTATAATCAGACGCCGATATATTAATGTATTGAATAGTTTGAGTGCCACTGACAATACAACTTGTGTTGGAATAGATTCATTATCGGTAAAATGGGGGGTATAGGGTCTAGGGGGTGACTTCGGACAAAAGCTAAGATCTTTTTGCGATGCTACTATACCACTGTATTTTAATTTTATACTATGGGTGAATAGGGTTTTTATACGTAGGGTTGTCGCGATACATACATACGATACATGGTAAGGAGTATAGTAGAACAACCTTACATGATTTTATGTTTGACAATAAGGAACTTCCATACAAACTTTCAT
>DWDV01001213.1:0-13821 GCA_018245615.1 Mimoniades ocyalus | reverse complement strand
TAGTGGGACGTAAACGTAACTGGTGAAACGTGGGAGTGTTCTGCATTCCTCTGCCTACCTCTTCGGGGATTACAGGCATGAAGTTACGTAAAAGTCTAATCTATCACTTTTATTTCTCATTAACTTTACATATGCACGTAATGAAATGTATTAAAAATATCTAATATATACACTTGTATTGAGTTAGTACCGCTTCATTATTTTACACATTAGTATGAAATAAAACGCTGATATTTTATCAAATGTTTCTCTTTATCAAATTAAATTTCCTTAACAAATGTATCATAATCTCCGAGATTATCATGTTTCAACTTGATCCTCCCGAGACAAGACAATCATCTGTCATTTGAGACTCGCTCAGTTGGACGCGAGCCAAAAGCAATTTAAATTTTCATTGCACTAATCTCGTTTAGTTTACCTAATCACTTAAAAGTTCATTAAACTTAACATCAATATGTTGATTTTATATTTAACTAGCTGACACGGCAAACGTTGTTCTGTCATATTAATTGTTTGTTGTATATTTTGGGTATTAACTAAGAAATAAAGAATCTATTGTGTGTTAGAATGTTTTAAATGTTTGTAAAACGATCTACGGTTAAATTATTTGGATATTGTTCATACAAAAATACTAAAATCACCACAAAAATGAAGGGTAGGGGTAGGAAGATAAAAATTGTAGACCATAGGTATTTTATAATGCCAAATCTAAAAAAATCGATAAAAAATTCTTTTTCCTCGATAAGGCCACCCTTATCCGTTAAGGGTTTCATAAATACCCTACTACTTATTCTCAGATCTATCAAACATACACAAAAAAAATTATAAATATCGGTCATGACACTAACATTGTGGTACGAGATTTTTATATATTTAATAAATTCTATAACCGTCTGCTCACCCACTCTTGGTCAATGTGGCAAATTTTGGTCTTAGCCATTCTCATTTTAAGAGAGTGTCCAAATGTTAATCGATAAAGTGCTTCATAATGATGATATTTTGTTTGATATCTTTAGATTTTTCCTAGCTTAACTGAATTTGAGAGGTTCTCAAACTGCATTTAGATTTTTTAGCTTCTATCTACAAAGCGAACACCTACTTCTGAAAATTAATAAGCAGAAACTTTACAATATCGCATGAATTAGTTAAACACGGCCGCTATCACACAGTACAGTGACTTACCTAAATTTTATTTATTTAATCACAGATCCGTACCTGCATTGTCTTTCCTAACAATTTTACACTTGTAAACAAAATCGAAAATATTATGTCAAGAAATAATTTACTTTTAGCTACCACACTAGGTGAAGGGCTGTCTCGTTAGGAAAAGATGTTTAAATAATTTAAATATTTGATGGTCATCAAGATGAGTACGCGGTTATTTGTGGACTGAACATAATTGAAATGTAATTGCATTAAATCAGTCTATATAAAACAGTCCTAATTATATAGTTCAAAAAATATCAGACATGCGTAAAATTAAAAAATGTAAGCACTATAAAATGGGTCAGAAAGATAGGTCAAAGATTTTTTTAATTTATGACTAACAATGATCCTCACAAAACAAAAAATCTCTGTACGAGTATCTGCCTAACCACGTATTTTGATGGTACGCTCGACTTTAAAAATATTTGCATTCTTCTTTGTAATATTATCTTGTATGTTATTTTCTTCCTGAAAATATCTTGCAGCATTGCGACGTCGTTACGCAGCTCTCCAGAGGGAACAGTCATCTGTCATCTGCGACGTGAACTTAATTGGATACATCCCGTTACCGATTCGAATTTTAAATTTAGTTTCTCTTCAACCGTTTCTGACTTATGTTCACGTAGTATCATTACATTTATTATGATTAAGAACATAACTGAATTAGCATCAATTAGGTGACCTAAATTTTTATACAACTATATTTTTCGCTGGCTGTCTTCATTTGGAATAAGAATTCAATGTCATAGACATATTATTCTCTGATTATCTATTTACGACGATTTCTTAATATCATACACCACTTAATATGTGTATACCATACGTCCATAATTTAAAATATTACAATAGGTACAGTTTCGTTTCTTCCATTAAGTGATAGAAGATTTAATTTATTTGAGATTGGTTCACATTTCGTAGTATATATTTTTTTCATTTATATATTTTCATCATCATCAACCACTCAACAGCTACTTAATTGTCATAGCCCTTGATCAATTTACTACTTAACCAGTACAATAGAATAGAAAATCAGCGAGTGCTCTACAGATCCGTCAGAAGAGTTGCTGTTCCTTAAGCATTAAGCACTTTAGCCTCACCATCAAAGGTAACACTAATTCGAGTCTCGGAAACAAGGAGGGCCAGATTAATTCAATAACTAAGCCCGACAAACGCAGACACTTCTCTAATTTCACACCTGACTACCCCGTTACGAGCAAAGGGTGGGGCCACTTTAAACATGCATTTTTAATCAACTCTTTCCTCTGACGTAATTGTTTCGTAAGTTCCTCGAAGACAGCTTTAATTTCTTGTCCCTGAGGCTGTTAGCGTTCTTTGTGGTCGTTTGGCGTAACCATTGTCATGGAGCAACGTTTAAAGGAAATTTTCTTTGGCGACTCAAATTGGTAGTTAATTCGTTTAAGTCGGTGAAATACGTTTTCATAAAAAACAATCTTTAAACGCGGAGTCCGTGATTCATATCATAGTACGCACGATCATATTATCAAAGCTATGTGCCTGTTTCGAATTATCTCTGGACAGATTTCTATTCCATTATGAGAGTTAAACCTAACTAGTGGAACGTAGGAGTGTACTTCACTTCTCTGCCTACTTCTTCTTTGATCACAGGCGTGATGCTACGTTTCTTTTTTATGTCTGGCTAGAACGGTAAATTAAAACATTATGAAAAAGTCTATACATAGTCCTAGTTATGGTCTCGTAAGGTTGACATTTCGTTTTTGGGCAATGTGGAATACGGGCAAGGGGCAGAATAGGGCCAGATCGGACCATAATACAACAAACAGAATCTTGCTTTCCTCATAATCCTGCAACTAGAACATGGGCAATATTAGAACATGTTATGAAGATAAATGACGGTTATTTTCATCGCGCTGTCACCTCAAGTCATTAAAATGTATCCAATATTTGCAGTTACAGCAAAGTTTAATAACGCGGGCGCGCGCGTTAATGCACCTATCAGTTTGACGCCATTCGACGCCATTTGCAATATTCTCATTTAACGCGTCATGGTAGGGTGCTGTTACTATGGCAGCTATATAATTTTCAACGTACATAGATGTCCTCAGGTGTCTATATTGTTGTATATCTGTCCGTTTGACAGCTTATATCCTCAGAAATATATATTTATATATTACAAACCCATGATTCCATTCATCTGTCCATTTCACAGCTTAACAACTAGTAATAGACATTACTTCAGTTATCAAATTTTCTCATTTGTAGAAAAACACGATTTAGCAACGTTTATTAGATTGTCATTGTTCGGGTATCTATCTAAAAACGGTTTTTCATTTTGCATTACTCCGAATATAAGTAAATTAAAACAATCCTATTTCAAAACAATCCGCGTATTTTGCGTGAGCTTTCGTGCAGTATGCATCAACCACCCTTCCTCCCACAATATGCGCATGCAAACAGTAGCAAATGCCCAGTACCGTCCATCCCTCTACTCACACATGTGTAGTTCCAAAACAGATTATCCTCAGGCTTATATTGACAATACAAGAGATAGTTTAAAACTCTTCTTATTTTATTATTGACCGAATATTCTATACTTTTATATTATTGTATATTTTAGCATCAGCGGTGGTAACACCTTATAGTCTAGCATTCATCATACGGTTATTATGAGTTGTGTGTATGGTCTCCATGACTTGTGATGTGTTGTGCTGTACAAAGAATACATGATTCTTTTAGGGAAGATGACCTAGAATAGTAGAATTATTATAATCCTTGTTTTTTAACGATTCGAAGGAATGAATAATAGGAATTAAACTAATTAATTTAGATTTTACTGCCGATTGCGATGTCTAGGGTTCAAATCCCCGGGCGGACACTATTGGACTATTTTCTGGCTAGATTTTCTAGTAATGGATCGAAATCTAGGAATGTGCCAGGGGTATGACATTAGGTTCACCTCCTATTCCATAATAAGGCGTAAACGTAACTAGTAAAACGCAGGAGTGTACTACACTCCTCTACCTACCCTTTCGGGGATTGCAGGCGTGATGTTACATTCTAAACAAATGAGTATTATTCTTGAAACTTATTCGAAGTTCCGGGAACTAAGGGATTACCCAGTGTGACTTATTGTTCTTTATATTCTTCTCTTATTCGTTGAAATTTGTGAAACCACTTTAGAAGAGTTTAAAATTCTTGTCAATGCATTTAGAGTATTGAACGTACTTATCGACGACTAACCAGTAATAAGTTACTCTTTCACAGGTAAAATGATATGGCTACCCTCATTATACATATATTACAGATTAAGGATATTAACTGTTAAAAAAATCCAGTACATTTACATACGAAAATGTGGTCACCCTAGTCAGCGGATATGAAACGACTGATGCTCTGTTTATTATAACAAGCGACGTTCCTCGCTGAAGGAATTTAAAGGCGATTTATACAAACTAGGCGTGGCGCCACACCCAGCTCTTGCTGCATTTGCTTGCGGCTCAGTGCAGTTTGATTTATTCACATTTCATAGGTGTGACCGTATATCGCTTCAATGTGTTTTGATTGCTTATACTTTATATTGCATTCGTCGGTTAGTGGTAATATAATGAAATGGAATAATTCTTTATTCTGGAAAACAGGTAAGCAGGTATTACAATTTGACACGTACATTGGTTTTTCTATTTGCCAGCCACAAGTCAGCATACAATTGATGTTCCATGATAATTTAACGAATTAATATAAATAAAATTTTACAGTGATAACTACATAAATAAATTAATTATTCAACCATGCTATTATTAATTTTATTATTTGTATTGTATTTAATATAATATGTATAAGTGTACCTTTGATTCACAGTAATGAATGTCAATCGCGTGTGTTAAATAAAATAATAACTAAAGTGTGCTCACGTAACGTGTTTTGATAATAATATCTATTACATAGAGTTATAAATATATGATTGTGATAATATAGACATCACATCATAATTCGGACCTTGCCAAAAATCATGCAATTCCAAATGATTTACGATAAAGGTATTAACAGAACGGTCGTTTTAATTTTGCCAACCATCTAAGCAAGTGAGACACTCAAACGGTATCAGGACACTTGGCACTGAGGATGTTTTTTTCGGTGTACCTGTCATATTGGAAGAAATGCACGAGCAGGAAGGAGGAGAACAAACTGATGCTGTCATTATAAAAGCCACCTGAGAGCGACTCAGCGTATTACCTAGTAATAATATCCCTAGCACTGAGTCTTTACCAAGTTGACAAAACAAAAAAAAAGTAACATCACGCCTGTAATATCCGAGGAGGTGGGCTCAGGAATGTAGAACACTCCCACGTTTCACTAGTTACGTTTACGTCCCACTATGGAATGAGCCTATTGCAATACACCGGGCACATATCCAGACTCCGAGCGACTACTAGAAAATCTAAATTACAAAAATCCAATAGTGCTCGACGAGGGAATCGAACCCAGGATCTCTCGATCGGCATCCGCGCTGTCAGCTAATATGACTAACGAGGCCGTCTTAAACAAGATATCATTTTAAATTAGACAGAAAGTCAAGTATTATTAAGAAGATATTCTCTTAATATTATCTCAATATTAAGGAAAGTCATCTTTTAGTTATGATAATGTTGGCAATTCAAAAAGTCGAGCACATATAAAACCCTTGCCGGGCGCGATACGGGCGTGTAATATAAAACGCGCCAGCAGAATTGTTAATTCCGCGAAACTCACTATTTTTGATTATGTTTAGTGTTTTAGGATGGTGTTACATCGAGATCTTTTTATATCTGATGTCTTTGGAGAAAGCTAGGGGCTAGACGTCATTGAACTTACTTAAAGTGTCACACGTGTGTCAACAATATCAATATATTTAATCTTGTAATAGAAGAAAAGGTAAGACAATATAGTAAATGACTTCTCATTTGTTCTCTATACATATAAATGTTTCTTTAAACCACCTAATAAAACCCAAATATTTATAACCCTCGGCTTACAAGATGATAATTATTTTCCATTTCACACACATCTGTAGAATTAAATTTACCCCGTATTCAAATACCAGATTTCCAGTAGAATATTCTCAAATAATTTTGATAATTTAATGACCATTTATATAAGATTATTACTCACTCTGATTAAAATCATATGAATGCTAAGTTATTATCGATAACAAAGAACTGTTACTTATTGTGTCTCGAACCTAATTCCACTCCTTTAAAAGCGGCCCGTATCAACCGTAAAGCAAGCGTAGATACGGCGAGTATAAAATATTTTAATTATATTTTATCACCACTAAAACCGTGTAAATGAAAAACTGGTTTCTGCGCTTTAAAATTACTGAGCTGTCACACCATGAGTAAGTGGGCTATGAACCATGGGACATGGTACAATGCCCGTCTATACATACATATGTATATAAACGTTGACAACCCTAATCTAATATAAACAAAAATTAACTATGCCTTGTTATTAAAAATTACCAAAACTGACGCATTTAAGTGCGCATATAAATTCTCTGATTCATATGCATGATGCATACCTGCGTAGTCTAGTAGGTGACAGATTGTTTGGTGTGCTTTTCCACAGCTATTACAAACTGTGTGGCATATACGGAAAAAATAAAATAGATCACCAAGAACTTTATGTTTCTCTAGATATCTATAAACAATTAGATAATCCGTAGATTAGATAAATTCATTCATTAATAATTATCTTACCATATTTGAATGTGAGTGTTTATTTAAGATTCTTATCTGTTAAACTATTCTGAAGCCGCCTTCATTACAAACCATGAAATTGATTATTAATATTTAAAAGCTTTGGGAAACATAATACTTCTGAATTTTAATCGCATTTCAGTAATGAGCGGGGAAGGGTGACTTTTCATTCAATTTCTTAATTCAAGTTACTCCTGACGTCTGTGGAACAAGTCCCTTATGAAATCGTAAAAAAACTTGTCTCTAGCAAAGCTAAGTTTTAATGGGCTTGCATTGTTCAGATTTCATTAGACGATTCTTTTATGACTGCACTGAATGTATTGTTTACTGTGGTGCTTTTATTAGTTTTCAGATGGCTTCCTTTATCTCTGACAGTATTCCTTTTGTTTAATATAATATTATAAAAACAACATTTAATCCTGCTACTTTATCATCATATCACTTCTATTAATCATTGATAAATTTGATTTAAATGCTCAATACTTCTTAGTGACAATTTTAAGGTGATCCTGTGCTTCAACAGTCATCATTCCATAACAAAAAACAAAGTGAATTTCGCAATAATGCATCTAATGGTGAATTTCATTTCATTTTCATGTTCAAATAAAACAAATTAGTACGCGAATTCTCCACCGGGGGGCGGTTTTGACAGGAAAGTAATTATACCCAACTCCCTGAAGAATTACTAGACTTCCAAGTTAATTAGTATTACATCAAGTAAAAATGTATATTCCTTGCAACTATTTAATTAACAAATTAAGAATGCTATGCTACATTTATCAAAAGGCAGGCTTGATATAGCCAAAGAGCTTATACCACTTTAGTAATACAAGTCACAATGAAATTATTACATTGAAGGAACTACGGCATTTAAAATAGTTTATGTTATCTGGACTAACTGTCACAAACAGTCCTATTCGAAGTCAGCTGCAGATGTCTACGGGCGGCAGCAGTCATTTGTGCATCGTGACCGTTGCCTGCTCGTCTGAAACTCTTCAGGGAAAAATATATTGAAACAGTTACGGTAACCAGGTAAACATACTTAAAATTTTGTATGTATGGTTATCACGAAAAATACTTACCACAATTCTTCTAAATTCATCGTTCTCATCATACAAGCCCCTTTCGATATTTTCCATATCTTATTCCCATGGTATTTTTGTATATGTTACTCCTTACTATGTTTTATAACGGTTTCCCACTCTATAACGTCTGATACTATTAAGTGAGTCGAGCAAAACAAAGACAACGAGGGCAAAGAGTAATGACCCAGAGCCTTCGCCATGAATGTTTTACTTTCGGACGTATAAAGAGTTGTTCGTTTGAGTCGTAGCTTTTTTCGTGAACAGTACATTTTTCTTTATACGTAACTGGCGAAACGGGGAGTGTACTACATTTCTCTGCCTACTTCTTCGGGGATTACAGGCGTGATGTTACGTTTTTTACATTAATACTTTATTTAACAATAGGCTCAAGTATGACTGATAGATCATTGGTTGAAAAGTGAGATTCAGCCTAGGATGTAGCACACTCGTTTAGGAAGTGCCTTTTCACTAGTTCAATGTCTTGAATAATTCCAACTACGATAGAACACATTAGGAAAAATAAATGCCTGCAGAGAATTATAGTTTACTTCCATATTGCGATTTTAATTTGTAAACACGGTTGCACGTTAGATGCTTGGCAGATTACTGGTTCTGTCTCAAACTGAAAAAAATGTATTAACTCTTAATTTATTTAAGGGTTACATTATACGAGTACAATTTATATGACAAAACAAAAAAATTTATAAAAGAATTATTTAGACAACTTTTTATGTACACCTCAATTAAATCTTTTAAAAAACGATAATAACAGCTCTTGTAAGATCCAAATAAAGAAAGCCTAATCTGTCTTCGCCAATACTCCCAGATGAGGCCAGATAAGGTACAGATGCTCCTTTATTTATTGGACTGACGGTTGGACAAATGTCGGCAACTATATTAATGGGACGGTTTTTTTAGCGATCTTATTAGGCCTGATTGAGGACTGAATTGGGTCGTTGCGTTCCTACATATTTTGAATTTCTTATAGCTAACTAACTTTTCACCCGTCATTTATTTGTTTTTCTTTTATGTAATTTATTTATTTTAATTTATTTCTTTTTTTACACGAGTAATGCTATTTGTTTAATATACGTTAGTACTGCTTTCTATTTAATATAAGTTAGACGGATGTAGGAAGAGATCTCTTTATAAATTTTCCAAATTATGCTCACCACGATCTTTGTACCACCATAATCTTGTCATCAATATGTGCCAAACAGTAATGGACCATCGTAGCGATTTATGCTTAAGTATCGCGAAGTTGCGGTCGATTTGGCGATGGAATTTAAGAATATTAGAATTTAAGAAGAGACGACGGTTACGTTACAATGCTTGAAGACGAAAGTCTTAGAGCATTGCGTCCTACCGGTGATGACGTATGGTGCCGAGACGTGGACACTGACGGTGGGGCTAGTCCACAAATTTAAGGTCGCGCAGCGGGCGATGGAGCGAGCTATGCTAGGTGTCTCTCTCGCGGATAAAATCAGAAATGAGGTTATCCGTGAGAGAACCAAAGTAACGGACATAGCTCGCAGAATAAGCAAGCTGAAGTGGCAGTGGGCTAGCCATATCTGTCGTAGGACCGATGACCGTTGGAGCAGACGAGTCCTAGAGTGAAGACCGCGTCTCGGTAAGCGTAGCGAGGACGACCTCCGACCCGCTGGTCCGACGACATTCGTATCGTGGACGCTGGATGAGGAAAGCGGAGGACCGAGGAACGTGGCACGCTCTAGGGGAGGGTTATGTTCAGCAGTGGACAGTTGTGGGCTGATGATGATGATGATGATGATGAGTTTCGAATCTTTAATTATTTATGAACTATGTATATTTAACAAAAAAATTAAACATATGCCAATTTTATTAGAATAACTGGTTTTATCCATCCGTTTTTGCACGTTCTTGGAATTTTTTTGCGAAATTATCGAAATTCTACTGAAGTAAATATTTAACGAGGACCTTATAAATAATCGTACTTTCAACAGTCACTCTTTCCAATACTTCAAGGAAACCAGAAGCTTAGTATTGCTTGTACAAGCTAATAAAAAAACCCAGTTTCAGATCTGTAACAATCTGGATTAAAATATTCAAACTTACAGGATAATTTTCGTAATGTCCGTATTGAGCTGGAGTATGCCCTTCTCGGTAAGGACTTAGCCCGATACCAGCAGGTGAATACTGAGGCCCAGAGTAGTGGTTCGACGAGAATGGCGAGGTTAGATTGGGCTTGCAGAACTTGAAATAGCCGATTACACCTGGAAGAACAGTAGATAGAATGTTATGAGTGTTTTTCGGAAATGAGGATGAAAATTTCGGGTTTTGTCGATACACAAAACAATTGTACCTCTAAATTACGGGTTCCGTTATCATATACATTTATTCGTGTTTATATAAACACAGCAAGAATCATTCAAAATTCGCAATTATTGATCAATAATTGCGAATTAATAGTCTAATATTCTATATTTCTTTTTATAAGCACTGACAGCCTAATGGCTAATTTAGAATTTAGCCTTTGACTCCGCGGGTCCCGGGTCGATTCCCGGCACTGACCTCTTTACAAAAAATGTACATTATATTATTGAAATATCACTTTCTAAAATGGTGAACTTCGTATGGAAAGCTGTAGTATACCTTACAGATTTCCATAATGTTTTCTAAGACGTGTGGGTCTAAACCAGCTCAGGCCACGCTAGCGTGAGAGTCTATGGCCTTAATGCTTATGTAGCCGGGTCAGATCAATCAACATTAGAACCATACGAAGGTTCATGATGATGATGAATATTTCCTTATTCTCTACGTAACATCGCGCCTGTAATCCCGTAAGAAGTAGGCAGAGGAGTGTAGTATACTCCATTTTACTATTTACGGTTACATCCCACATTGGAATAGGTGAGCTTATTGCCATACACCAAGCACAGATTCAAAATCCGAGACAGTGCTACAAATTTTTGCTTGATATTTTTTTCCTGATTCTAAGATAAAAAATGCCCAAATAGTAGAATTGCTCAAAGTATGCGACCAAAAGAGATTTTAGTCAAACGATGATAATTACCAGGAATAATCAGTGCCATGAAACCAAGGAATTTCTTGAAGCTCGCCAGACCAAGAATGAGAGGCAAGAAGAGAAGCAACTTCAGTTTGAACAGCTTCAGAATTAGAAGCATAGGAATAATCAACTTCTTCAGCTTGTGGCGACCTGAAAGCATAAGACCGCATTACTTAATGCATTATTTTTATTAATTATTGAAACAGTACATATCATTGTCGAACTATATTCATAATACAGGTTACCTAATTCATTAGTATTAAAATATTATGTTATACAATACGAACAGTGGATCAAATAATACTTTCAACATCAAAAACAATAGTGCACAGAACAACGAGGCACAAACAAGCGAGAATGGCTAACAAATGTCCTCGCTTATGGGACATTACACAGATATACGTCGTATTTAATTCTACAACAAACTGGATATATCCAAGTCAGTTGTTCTCAACTTATTGCACATAGAATATTTTGCTTTTTAATAGTGCTTCGAAAAATGTAGTTTTTTATCCATTAGTTCCTCATCCAAATATTACGGGTTTGCTGTACGTAGGTGTTGCACAGCAAATATTGCATTGCTATGTAAGATAGTGTGACATACAGATAAACATCGGTGTTCTACTAGTAAGGTGAGGCGTAATCTCGACTGTATCAGCAATATTTTGATCTACTCCAAGCATCTTCAATAATAATAGATTAAGCTTGCATGCCTGCTTATTACTGGAATGTAACAAAAAAATTAGTTATTAATTTAGTAGCTTATAACCCCGACTGGAGAGCTTGAGGTTGTGGCTTCGATTGTCCATTACAAACAACTGTGTATTGAACGTAAGTTTTTGGGTGTGAAATTATGTGTTCTACCGTATTGTTACCATACTTCAGTCTGTGCTATGTTTGGGAACTGCGTATTATCACAAGAATTGCATTTTATCTTCTCTATCTATTTAATATGTAACCAGAGTAGCGATACATAACTTGTCATAAACGTCATCTTTTTGAGGTTAGAGTTGGAAAGAATGAAAAGTAAATCATATTATTGATTAAAATACCATTGCATAGCTAATGTAGCTGTTATAATCGTCCACCGAACAAATACAACTATATAACAATGAAACTCGAATTTAAAAATAATTTGAGAGCCTCTGTCAAACTCTTTCTTTATATCTGCTCACGATCCTATCTTGTCATGTACAGATCTGGTATTTTCATTTGAGTTTACGTCTATTCGTGTAATGATCCTGTATGTAGCGTATTTTTAGACAGGATTTATAAAAATACGACGAAATGTAACAGGTTTTTGGAGAAATTCACAAAGGGATTATCGAAATGTGTGTTCTGTCTTTTCCATTGCAGTAATTCAGTCCACATCTAGTCGAGAAATGAGAGATATAGTATCTTACATTGAAGACGGTTGAAAATAAATATATTAATTAGTTAATATTAGCAAGGCATGTTATATCTGTAAGGTGGAACAACTTATCGTCTGTCCTATTAAAATTTTGGATGTACATATGTCTGTTGGTCATAGTGTGATCTCACTCGTGCTGAGAAAGTACCTGTGCCCATCAGTGGAACCTCAAATGCTTGATTACGATTGAATTATAAACGGGCTTCATTTTTATATACTATATATTTTTTCAATATATTCCAAATGTGTTTTGGTATATCTTGAAAAAAAATCATACGTGAGTTGAGCTGGCACTAATATAATCATATAAAAAAAAGAAAGAATAAAATATTCGTAATATCTACACCTACAAATTATACATACATACAAATAGATAAAACCACTAATATGGTAACATATTACAATATTGTGCTTAATATTATTCTGCAAGTCCAGGAAGAACCAGCGAGCTGCTTTTCCCTAGGACTAGTTCAGCCTACTAAATTATGCATATTTAAGAAATGTTTAATATTAAATTTCTTGATGATTATGATGTTGGGGATGGGATATTTAAAATGTATCTTACCAATGTTAACTTGTACTTATTAACAAATTGATTAAATCGAATATTTGTTGTAGATGTAATACAAAAGATACATACGGAAAGGCGGGGCCTTCTTATCCTCAATGATGTCGACTTCATCAGCGATCTCGTCGATAAATCGTGGAGCGATAATTCCATTCGCGGTAACTTCATCGTCCAATTGCATTTGTAAGGCCGTCGACCTCAAAAATCTGGAATGGTAAATTTCATTATAACATAAATAACATACAAGCAGTGGTAGCCTAGTGGTTTGCAATTCGACCTCTCACTCCGGGAGACCGGGTTCCAATCCTAGTGTGCACCTCTTAAAAATGTGCGTTTTAAGTTTAAATATCACTTGCTATAACGGAGAAGGAAAACATAGTGAGGAAACCTGCACATCTTAGAGTTCACAAACAAAAATATGTTCTCTAAGGCGTGTGAAGTCTGCCAACCCGCACTTGGTCAGCGTGGCAGACTATGGCCTTATGGGAGGGCCCATTCTTAGAGGAGACCCATGTTCCAGCAGTAGAACGATAAAACGCTCGAAAAAAGAGTAAAAAAAAAAACATTATATTCCTGACTTGTTCGATAAATTGACTTCTATCTATACAGAAATCTACAAGGGATACATATGAATGATATGAAGTCTATCCAGAGATAGGGGAGGCTTGGAGTTAAGAAGAAATATATTTGAGTGTGTAAGCCTCTATATCTTAGACAGCTCTATAATTTTCTCGGAGGCTTGTCAAGTCTATCAATCCGGTGTTGACCAGCGTGACAGACTATGATATGAC
>DWDV01001212.1:0-13821 GCA_018245615.1 Mimoniades ocyalus | reverse complement strand
ACACGCACACGCACACGCACACGCACACGCACACGCACACGCACACGCACACGCACACGCACACGCACACGCACATGTGCACGCACATGCACACGCACACGCACACGCACACGCACACGCGCATGCACACGCACACTTACTCTAACAAGCATACGCACACGCCGCGCACACGCCATGTACACGCAAACGCACACGCACACACTCATTTATGTATATATGTACATGTCAGTTAATCCTTCTACATAAGAAAATACATATATGTATATTTATAGTATTTTTCATGGTGTTCGGCTGTGTGGTGTTTGAGATTATTGTACTTAAATCTAATTGCTCCTCATATATAAATAAAATTAATTAATTAATGAACAAATAAATAAATAACATACTCGGTAACGGTCAAACAGAGTATAGTTTAGACGCCCTTTCACGTCCGAGATCTGTGAGACGTCAGTAGATTTTCACTTGAAGCATTCCTGGAAAGACGTGAAGCTCTTATAACACACATAACGACCCTCTTAGGTAGGCTGACTATCGGCACCATACAAATACGCTGATCGATGTGCTGATTTCACGATAAGCGTGTAAATAATTTGAACATTACATTTTGAACAAGAATCACGGTCATGTGGAAGTCATAATGCTTTAATTAAGCGGAGACCCGTGTAAAATAGTCCCCGTAAAATTTATAAAATTCATGTCTTACAGAGATGACATGAAATATAAAAAAAAATCCTTTACTTTCTTACTATTTAATGCTATCAGTAACTCAACCATTTCATTATCCTTCCATATAACAAAATATTTTTCATTTACACCCAATAAAACTATCAGCTCAGTCCAGGAAGAATTTTTAGGACCCGTTAGCCACACCCATTCAGTAATTTTACAATGTGGAAAAATATTTGGTACAACACCATTTTGGGTTAATTTGTAAAATCCACCAAGGATTTACCCTTAATTGACAATTTGGCGATCGCGACATGGGTCCACTAAATGCCTCTTGGAACGAAGTCGAGTGCCGTAATGGACAGGTCGATTTTTCCTCATCTATATTATTATTCGTATATTTCATGTGCCATTTGGAGTACTCGTTAATAATACCGACAGTAAGTTGGCATTTATCTGTACTACGATTTAAAATAGAAGTGGTAGTAAATGTTAAATTAGTACTTGTTTCTGTCCGATAGTAGTTCATCACAAACAAGTTGTTATATCTAAAAATAAGGTGATCGTTACTTATATGCGCATACAAATTAACAACCACGTCCTGCGGACCGAATCAGAAATTGTTTTAAAAGCAGTTGCTTAGAGCTAGAAATAAAAGCAGCGGTAACACTGTCCTAAGCGACTATAAATAACTTACTGTACTAAGCAACGCCTCATATAATCACATTAACGCTAAAAAATACGAAATTTCAGTTTGGTTATTAATGTATAAAGTAGCGTTACTACTCAAGTAATATTAAATTGTACCTCACATATGTACGTCAATTCATCATATTCTGGTTGGGAACCTAATGATTTTTGTATACATTGCCTTAAAATACGAATAACTGGAACTTTTAAAATCATTTTTTCTGTCTAAAAATGTATAAAATTTTATTGTACACTTAATAAAATATGTGCTCAATAATACACGTACTACAGTATACATTTTATTAAGTATATACCTATAAGTATATATATATACCTACTTAATAAAGTGATTAGATATAAGTATAATGTAGCTTTCAAAAAACAAATACTTTAAGCGAATGCCAAGCCATGTTCCATACATTTTTAATGATCTCTTTAACCTCCCACCGGGTTATTAAAGTGGCTTCTTATGAATCTTTGAAAAGGGTTAATTTGCAAATGGCTGCCTTTCCACGAAGTAAACTGAAGCTGTTCGATTAAAATGAATTAGTATTAATTTACTGGACTGCTACGTTGGTCGGTGTTGTTCGTAACGTGATCATCACATATTATTTAATATTTTATCTACCGACTTTGGCATTATATTTTTTTTGAAATGTTACTATTCATAAATGTCTTAATTAAAAAAAAAGTAATGGCGAGGATATCTACATTTTATATTACTTAATTATTTAGTATCCGCGACTTTGTCAGCCTGGAAACTGTCATTGAGGATGAACGTCTGGTTTTTTTTATGGTATTGAACAAATAGTTAAATAATTCTATTTATTCGGACCTACCTCTTCGGATATTACTGGCGTGATGTTACGTTTACGTTAAAAAAAGTAAAGCGATAACATGTATTGTTTTATATGATGTAACTGTGGCCAGTTTGTTTTACTGAGCACATCTTGCCTTCATAACTAGATGTCTAGTTTCGGATTTGTTAACGACCTAGATTAGCCTTTTTTTTTAAATTATAAGGCCCCGTTGCGAGCGTTGGAGGTTTTCATGAGGTCAGTAAATTGCACCTTCGAAATAAACGATATATAAAATCTGTTTTTAAAAAGGCGAACAATTTAAGTTTTCTTAATTGTCAAACTAAAATTGACATTTCTTTACAATGAAAGTTGAACTTAGATTTTGATTGTATGCTACTAGATTAGAGGATAGGCTATATCATAATAAGATTGAAAAACAATGTTTACTGGCATTATTCTGTTGAATTCCATCCACAAGGATCAAATAAATAAAGCGTTTATATTAATCGCAGTAGACACAAAATCAAATAAAGCATGATGGTCCTTCAGAAAATATCAAGGGTTACGAATAAACTCGAAAATCCAAATTATCCGTTGTTGGGTCCGAATTTAAAGGGCTTGTATACGTTTGGCATTTGGCAATCCGGAAGCAAATTACGCAATATACTTTTCAATGTCATTCATGTTTGCTCACTCCTTTTCGTAGTCACCGAATTTGTTGAAATGTATCAATCAAGGAATGAAGTGTTGGATCTCTTGGAAACCATATCTGTAACGGGCGTAAGTTTCGTAGCAATTTGTAAGACCATCTCCTTGATTTTAATGCACTCAAAATGGAACCAAATCGTAGACATACTAAGCAAGGAAGAGATCTCACAACTGAGAAAGAATGATCCGAGTACAATAAAAGTTATGACAGAGTACACGAAATACTCCAGACGTATAACTTACATGTATTGGATTCTTTTATTGGTAACGTGTTTAGTGACGATTTTATCTCCAGCTCTAAAATATATTTTTGCCTCTGAATATCGTCAAGAAATCAAAAATGGAACAGAACCGTATCCTCATATTCTTCGTTCATGGGTACCGTTCAACAAAGACCAAGGACCAGGTTATTTCGTGGTAACGATGACTCACATCTGGATGACCTGCCAAGGTGCGGGAATCATAGCTGTGTACGATGCGAATATAGTTGCTGTGATGACATTTCTGAAGGGACAAGCAACGATAATCAAAGGTAAATGCAGCAGAATTTTTGGTGAATTCGAGCCAATTTCGAGCGGAGAAATTAAATATCGTGTGAAAGATATTCACAGACATCATACGTTCCTTTTAGAGTGAGTATCCTGAAAAAATGATAATTTCGAAATCGTTTTTGTTCTGACAGAAATTGACTCTAAAATATTGCTACAAAATTCTCTTTCAGGGTTAACGACAAGCTAAATTTCGTATTATCACCCGTCATGTTTATATATTGTCTAGTTTGCTCTATAACCATGTGCTGTGGCGTAGTGCAACTTACTACAGTAAGTGATACTTAAGTATTATGAGGTAAAGTATATTAGTCATAAATATTAACATTTTCAAGCTAGTACGCTCAACTTTAATACAGCATAAAACGACCGTAGAGCTTTTATACTCCATGAAGCATCACACTATCTCAGTTTTTTATTTTTCATCTTTATATGTAATAAACATAACAACAAGACTGTAATCTTCCGCGTTTCAGCAGTTACGTTTGCGTCCTACCACAGAATAGCGGATCAGCCTATTGCCATACACCGAGCACAAATCGGGTCAAGACCTCTCGATCAGTAGCCACGTTACCAACCAGTCGAACAAAATGGCAGACCGTCCCTAATAAGTATTCCCTCTATTTTCGCTCGGTATCTCATTGTTAAAGCTTCAATTTAATGGAAACTTTTGGAACAATGAAAGCTGATCATTTATTTCTACTCATTGTTTGGTAGATTTCTTTGTCGATGGTATCTGTAATTACTGAAGTACTTGGTCCGAACATCTAATAGGATTGCGGCCTCGTGATCTTTTCCTTCAACTTTCATTCCGGTTTTAATTATACTTATGTGTTGTTGACTACCTCGTTGGTCGTATTGGTTGCAAGTGCGACTGCCGATGTTGAGGTCCTGGGTTCAATTCCGAGGTGGGGTACTACTAAATTTTGTAGTAGTGACTCGGAGTCTGAATATATTTCCGGTGTATGGCAATACGCTCACCACCTATTCCATAGTGAGACGTAAACGTAACTGGTTAGTATTCCATAGTGAGATTTAAACATAACTACCTCTTCGGTGATTACAGGCGTGATGTTACGTTTTATGTGTCGTCATATTTTAGAGTCACCGTTACCCTTGTAGATGATGACTAATCCAAGACACTGGAATTCTTTGACATACTTGTAATCGCTCAGCAGGTCTATGTGTCTGAGTGACAGGTAGCGGTCACATTCTATCTTACTTTCTCCAGGCGATCTAGTAGTTTTCTCATTTTAGTTTCTGATAAAACGAATCGAGTGATGTAAATGTCATAACGTAAATTGGCTAATTTAATTCCTCCTATTGCCGCAATCTAATTATTCGCCGTAAATATTAAACAGAATGAGTGAAAGATATCCTTGCCGTACTCCTTTTTCAAAACCGAAATGGCCATATTCGACGGTATCGACTCTTACTGTACCAAAGCCAGATTCCTAAAGACTTTTGATCTAAATGAATAAATGATACGGGATACCAATTCTTTCGAGGACTTCCCACGGTTTCGCCATGTGACGCAATCAAAAGATTTTTGGTAGTCAAAAAAGCATGTTACCGTCGAGGTTTTATATTCGTGACATTTTCCATTGATCTGTTCCCTTGTGTTCTTCTTTTTAACAAACTCTGTGTGTTCTTGTGGTAATTTCCAATCCAGAAATAACCTTAGTCAGTTGTTTATTTATAAGTATTAATATTGTTATTTACTCGTAAGGTTAAATATCACTTGCTATAACGGTGAAGAAAACATCCTGAGGAAACCTGCACACCTTGGAGTTCACAAAAAATGTTTCGTAAGGCGTGTAAAGTCTACCAATCCGCACTTGGCCAGTGGCACATTATTGCCTTAACCCCCTCACTCTGAGAGGTGACTATAATCTAACAGTGTAACTATGAAAGGTCTAGAAAAAAAATTGTCCAATACTACCTTTTTCTTATTTCTACACGATGAAGTACCTTTTTCTAATTTTTACGCGATGAAGTACCCTTTTCTTCTTTTTACACAATGAAGTACCTTTTTCTTATTTTTACACGATAAAAATCTTTACATTGAAATGCTTTGTATTGCAATCAACTACACAATTAAAATGAAATATTCAAAATACCAATATTCTGTACATTGCATAATTAGTATTTAAACTTTTTTGATCGGGACTGACATATTTAACAACAAAATATTATTATCATAAATGTACAAATCTCTTTGTTTTATTACAGAAGGATATTGACTTATCTCATAAATTTTGGGTAATAGAACTTGTATCAGCGCAGGTGTTTCAACTGTTTCTGTATTGTTGGCATAGTAACGAGGTAGCCCTAGAGGTATTTTTATTGTTTTCAAATATTAACATAATATTTTTATGCCCTAAAAATACATCATTACCGAACAAACGGCAAGTAATATTTTTTTTTATATCGTGGTTTTATTTCAAGCAGTCGACAGAAAAATAGTAATAATAATGTATACGAGCAATTTTAAGTCTCCTTATACTGGAATATTTATTGTTAATAGCTGAAACGAACAACTGACAACTGATAGAAGTGTACAGTAATTTGTTCATTAACACTAGCAATAGTACTTCATTTACAGACAGCAACAATCACGCAAGGTGTCTTCGAAAGCAAGTATTGGCGGAGCGACTCGAAGGAGCGGAAAGTCTTAGTACTGCTGGTTGGCAAAATAGAACGGTCGTTTGTATTGAAAGCAGGTCCATTTACAGACCTGTGCATTCCGACTTTTATGGATGTAAGATAAAACACATTATTATTTGCAATTAAAAATGAATTTCAGCAAATGTTCTAATGTAAATTAGTTAAAAATTACGCTAGTTGCACTTTCTGCGGACTGAGAACTATAGTTTTATTAAGTCTATAACACTAAATAAAACTATAGTTCTAAAACAAGTTTCCGATGAAATTTGGTAGTCTAAATTATTATTTTTCATTTACCTTATATAAATGTAACAAACATAAGCAATAATGAAAAAAAATTACATACATTCAAGGAGGAATTTAGTTTCCGTATGAATGAAATTGTTAAAGACGGTTTTACAGAGGCTCCTTACCAAATGTATTATTTTTTATAAATAATGATTTGTACGAGAAAACTTAACACATACGCATATGTCTTTTAGATCGCGCTTCAACTCATTTTACATTCAAAAGTATTTAGTCTCGTAGAGTGCTAACCGTGAAAACGGAGAGAAAAATCTACTTACGTATTTATATTATTGGAACCGTATTTGATATAAGAGAAGAAGATTACGAAATTTAATTATTTAAGAGTAAAATAAGGTGATTAGGTGTGTGGATATATGGTCGTGTGCACGTTTGCGTATGTATGGTTGTGGACGTGTGCGCGCGTGCTAGAGTGCGCGCGTGCGTGCGTGCGTGCTTGCTTGCGTGAGCGCCTGTGTGCGTGCGTTCGTAAGCGGGTGTGAGAACGTAAAGCATATACTCGTATACCGCGCCTCGTTTTATTAAATTTAAAACCAAAGGTCGCACCAAATGTAACTAGATGTGAATGTATGAAATTCCTACTCAGGAATTTTTGAAGCATTCGGAACTAAGGCTTACAAACATTGAAAAACTATCTTTAATATTTTACAGTAAAGATGTCAACCTAATAAAGAAGCAGACATGCAACTTGTTGTATGCCAAGGTATAGGTATTGGTAGAATTCAATCATAAGTCTATTTAAGTTATTATCTTACATTATTTCAGGTTATTAAAGGCACATACAGCTTCTACGCACTTGTCACACAGATGCAAGACAATGTATGAACCTTGATGAAGAGATTGTGTTATATTCTGCATACGTTTCCGTTGATTTAAGACATTAAACGTATTAAATGGACCAACGAGGCAGTCAATATATTAAATTACTTCGCTTTTTATGTGTTTTTTATAATATTTATGCTTAATTTTAGTCATATATTAACAAGTTGACAAAACATTCATACTGATTGAATTTTAGAGGTTTCTAAAATAATGAGCCCACGCTATAATATATATGCTATAGTATTCTTGCTCCGGCCTGACACGGTACGACATATGTACATCGACAATGACTAAATGTTAATGTATGCCCCTAAAATTATTTTGTTGCTTCAGTAACAAAGAAAATATTATAATAAGTGTCCCTCTTAATAAAAATATTAGTAAAACCTTTGTTTTCAACTCTAATTTATTATGTTACAATAGTCCAAGAAAAAAAATTGCCGTTTTATTTTGATATAATTTAAGATGTTTTGAATGTTCTCCATTATTTACAAATTTACATCAATGTAATGTAGCGTTTTTTATTACTTTTGTCCTATTTAAAATTATAGTAGTGCCTCCATTAAATTGAAATGAGTGCAGTACTCTGCAATATCCTAATTCATTGTCTTGCTTAAAAATACTAAGACCACTCATACGTCAAACCCATTCTTTTCACACAAGTAAAAATAATGATCAAGGCTGAGCTATCCATATTTTATGTTCTATATTTACACTCCACATCGCGGTTCCATACCAAAGGATATGGATTTAGTCAATTACATTAACGTGTGTACGACTAAATAAACAATCAGATCTCGGAAACATTAGATAATTTTTATCAAAGTGAAACCTTCGGCAATGAATCATCAAATTATCTTGGTACGGTTAGACGGGGGTCTCGTCTCAGAATGAGAAGGGTAAGGACAGTGGGCGCGCTGGCAAAGTGCGGATTCGCAAATTTCACACGCCTTAGATATCATTATGTAGAACTCCCAGGTGCGTGGTTTTCTTGTGATATTTCCTTTTTGAAAATAAATATATCTTACCCGGAAATCCATTCGGTCTGTGAGTAGGTGAATGAATAAATGTTTCTTCATCTAATTCCAAACTGAACAGAACCTCTTCTCTAATAATCACACTACTAATAAAATACCAACATAGGTTTCTAAATACAAGTTAATGTATATAATTTTATATTTACATTCATAATGAACACCAATGCTCGTCATACAAATGCCTGTCCTGGCTACTCGAATCATCAGCTACTAATTTAATAGACTGAGTCAATAAGCAATAGATCAAGAAGGCAACATGTAGATTTCGGTGTGAATTACTGAAAGTATATTAAATGATTACTATGTTAATTCGTTGGGATTGAACCTTATAAACTGAAATACAATAAATTCAGTGCCGAAGCAAATGAATCCAGTGTGACTACCCACTGTTCTGCATTTGGATACAACCTTAAAATATAAAGTATTTATAAATAAGCCCTTACAAGGGTATTTCTGTACCGTCTTAATTATTCTTATTATATAAGTGCACCGATCAGAGAACACCAATTATATCTATCCTTATAGATCTGACGTGTTTCTAATTTTTTTTAGTAATATTATTAAATACGTGTCGGGGCAGAGTAAGAATACATTCCTCGACCCCGTGCCGGAATATAGATCGGAATATATGCCGGAATATTATGGGCATACCCCTCAGGGGCAGCCTGGGTCCAGCAGTGGACTGCAATAAGCTAATGATGATGATGATAACGATGATAATCAACAGGATTGCTTGCTGTTATTACAGAATAAAACTGTTATAACATCGGTGTCAAACTATGTATTACTTTGAAGACAATAACTAGTAATTTACTAACCAATCAATCAAAATGTCGATGTCATATCTATCATAACAAACACCGTACCCCCTAATAATATCTAGTTCAATTTAAAAAAATTCAATAAACAATGATTCATGTTATTTGGACTGAAGTATTTGACGAACTGTCCACCCCTCTTCCGATTGATACACGTTTTCTTGTCAAATTAAAAAGCCGTATATAAAACGTTTACGACTTTCAAGCTGTATTATATTCTTGAAATATTTCATAATATAAAATTCCTCTTATAAAACTCATTTAATGCTAAACACGATTTCTTTAATTTCTAACTAACCTTACAAAGTTATATACGGTTTCAAATATGTAGTAAACAATACTCGCTATAATATTGTGAAGGAGGATAGTGAAAGAACATTGCAAGAAAGAAACTTGTTAACTAGGAAATTGTACATACTGTTTTCTAAAACGTGTGAAATCCGCTTGTTTGCACTTTTTAGCATACAAAATTGCATACTAATGTCTACCCTAATAATCTGACCAACTAGTAAGTCCATACTAGTCTAGGTAGGATTTAATAAAAAATTAACATTGAATTAAGACAAAGCAAAGCCATGTAAAACCGCTTGTTCAGATATTTTCTTCCAAGTATAAAAACGACAGAAAGTTTATACTTCACATACCTAACGGTAACAATTCTTTCGTTTCGTTCTATCTCTGGAGGAGAGAAAATAAAAAATGTTCACGAAATTCCTGCGAAACTTAGAGGATCCCTCGCACCCTTTATTAGGTCCCACGCTTTGGGGCTTACAGACATGGGGCATATGGCAACCGAACAGAGGCTTAAGGTCGATAATTTATAACTTAATTCACACATTAGCCATTCTTTTCGTGTTCAGTCAGTATGTGGAACTGTGGGTGATAAGGGCACGTCTGGATTTAGCTTTGCGGAATCTCTCTATCACGATGCTCAGCACTGTTTGCGTAGTGAAGGCCGGCACGTTTATTGTATGGCAGAAGTATTGGAAAAGTGTTATTCAATATGCGTCCACGTTGGAGAAACGGCAGCTATTGAAAAATGATCGCGCGAGCAAAAACATTATCAAAGACTATACAAAATATTCCCGAGCTGTCACTTATTTCTACTGGTGTTTAGTTATGGCCACAGTTTGTGTCGTAATTTTGGCGCCGCTAGCATCGTTTTTGTCTTCATCTGAGAAAAGGGTACTAATTAGAAATGGAAGCGCTCCGTACCCGGAAATAATGAGTTCTTGGGCACCTTTTGACACATCAAGAGGATTTGGTTATTGGATCTTAATCATTGAGCACTCATTGATATGCTTCTACGGTGGTGGCATCGTTGCAAGCTATGATTCGAATGCGGTTGTGTTAATGTCATTTTTTAATGGGCAATTACAGCTGTTGAAACTAAATTGCGCTGTATTATTCGGTGATGGAACTGAGAAAATCGGTTACAAGGAAGCCATGTGTAGAATTCGACAATGTCATTCGCATCATTCAAATCTTGTGAAGTGAGTATCGCAAAACCCACGTGGCTACATATCTGTTTGTTAAATAAACTATATAAAAAGTATATTTAAGTACACAGCATGGATTAACTTCACGTATGACCATTCAATCCTAAAATTGGTAGCATTTATTTTATGCAACCAGACAGTTTTTAAAAACGTACCTATAATATATACATTTGTAAATATCTAATTATGTCTTGAATTTTGCACCCAGAGGCACAATTAATTTTAGTGCTTGCAATAATGTTGAAAGAACTTTGATTGATAACTTGGCCGACTAATACGTTTAAATAAATGATGCAATGTAGACTGCATAATCAATTTATTTCAGAAACGCCAGGTTGTTGAACTCCCTGTTGTCCCCTGTAATGTTTTTGTACATCATCATTTGCTCACTCATGATTTGCGCAAGTGCCGTGCAACTGACTACGGTAAGTAATGATTCTCATGTCTTTCTCACTTTTTTCGTTAAGTGACAGGAAAGAATAATGGATAATCTGATAAAATTCAGGGCGATATTTTGGGAATACTTTTCATCTTTTCGAGTTGGTTAAATAATCGTGGCAGGTAGATATATTGAGGCACGAGATTTGCCAACTCACGAGTAGCCCTCAGCAACAAACTTGTGACTAATAAGACATACAGTCTATAATAATTTGGATACGTGAATATACGACCCTCATTGAGACTAGCTACCCGACATTACAGTTTGTAACTTCACTATAATAAAAGTGCTAGTAGCGATTAGATAAATGTTTCAGTCAAGTAAATTTTACTTACAATACAGTGATATTTAAATATATATTATAAGTGTAATCTTAGTGGCGGCGATAGCCCAGTTTTTTAAAAGTTAGCCTCGCGCTCCGGCGATCCAGAGTACATACACTGGTCCGAACATATTTCATTAAAAACAATATGTGTTTTTTTTATGTTCTCTTATTATAATTTATCTTACGATAACTGCCAAGAAAAACATTGTGAGGAAGCCGCACAACTTAGAGTCTGTTATAATGTTCTCTGTTGACTGCCTCGTTGGTCGTGTTGGTTGCAAGTGCGATTGCCGAACGGGAGGTCCTGGGTTCCCGGGTCAGGCACTACTAAATTTTCTAATTTAGATTTTCTAGTAGTGGCTCGGAGTCTGGATATGTGCCAGGTGTATGGCAATAGGTTCACGACCTATTACATAGTGTGACGTAAACGTAACTGGTAAAACGTGGTAGTGTTCTACATCGCTCTGACTACTCCTTCGGGGATGACAGGCGTGATGTTACGTTTTTTTTAATGTTCTCTAAGGCATGTGAAGTCTACTTACTCTTGATAGCCAAGTGTGACAGATCATTGCCATAACCCTTCTCGTTCTGTGGGCGATCTTTGTCCAACAGGGGAAGTGTAAAAGGGTAGATGATAATGTTGAAGTGTAGTATTATGAAAGATATTATAAACGTGACATCACACCTGCAATCCCCGAAGAGGTAGGCAGAGGAGTGTAATACACTCCCACGTTTCACCAGTTATGTTTATGTCCCACTATGGAATAGGTGATGAGCCTATTGTCACACACCGGGCAGATATCCAAACTCAGAGTCACTGCTAGAAAGTCTAAGTTACATGAATCGTATTGTGCCCTACCCGTAATAAGATCCCAGGACGGCACGATCGACAGTCACGCTTGCAACCAACACAATAGTAGGGGAGCCCAAGAGGGGATTTTGCGCGTTACTCGAGCGCGTCAGAAATTCATATGGGGAGAAACCTTGTACCCTGTAATGTGTCCCTACCAAATATCTAACCTTTATATGGGGGAATGCATTAAGTGTAGCCCGTCAGATTAGTAAAAAAAAATCAAATCCTCAGTAATACTCGAGCGCATCAGATTTTTATACAGACGGTTTATCTTGATGTCCTAGTCGTCCCAAATGATAATCTGACAATTATATGGAGGAATTTCCCAACTTATCTTCAGCTTCTATAGTTTTAGAAATAATAATTGTTAGAGCATTGCATATTGCTAGTCGTTTTTGACAGGCGCTTTAACTGTCCCATATGTAATGAATCATCATACGTGTAAATATACGTATTCAAATCGTTAATCATTTCAATTTTTTGAGTTCACTTAACATTCCCTCTGAATGCCTGACGCACTCCAGTATTTCCATGTGACTGATTTTTTCTACATTTTTGAAATTTTTTACACGCTCTCCTGTTCACTAAAATGGCAAACTTAATATACATATACTTTTTTTCGTTTTAAGACCTAATCTTCACAATGCAATAGGTCCCCATGACGCTTTAGTAAATGCAAATTTAGCATCTCGGGCTACCCTACTACAACCAACGAAGAATACTATAGTGAGGGTATCATGTAAATGTTGTATACATTTTAGGAAGGCACCACGAGTATGCAGCAAATCTGGATAGCTGAATACCTCATAGCTCTGATCGCTCAACTATTTTTATATTGCTGGCATAGCAACAGAGTGCTTTACATGGTATGTGATATTTCATTTGCGTTTTGACATCGGAGTATCGATGTTTTTTGACTCAGCAAATTTATACATTTATAATTAAACTCTAACTTTTTAGAATCGGTACATCTTATTATATATAAATTGTTTGTCCGCGATGAACTCTTAAATTACTAAACCGATTTCAATGAAATTTTATAGATATGTATTGTTTGGTTGAACGTAAAAGATAGGATAGTTTTTATCTCGATTAGAAACGTTATTTTTTACTGCGAACTTAAAGTATTTTTATACATAGATAATGGGTTCAATTGAATTTTAAGTCCTACAAGTTTTCAATAGGTGGCGGAGAGAATTACACAATATTAACCTCGCACTACCTTATTTTTACGTTGAGTAAGTATTCAATAGATGGCGCTGATTGCAATTTCAAATATTTATTTCATTCCCCTATTTTAATTGAATTTAAGATAAATCTGTACACTAAATATAAGGCAGTACGAAGTTCGCCCGGTCAGATAGTAGACGATAGATTTAAAAAACTAATCGCTAATAATTGATTTCTACCGGACAACTTATGTGTAAAAGTAAAAACAAGCAGACATTTCTAACAATGTACAAATCACTGTACTTGTTTGAACCAGATGAATTCTTTGTTATGTATTTTATACATAGGTACGTATTTATTGTGTACTTATTTATTATATGATTATTTTATATTATTATAAAACGTAACTTCACGCCTGTAATCCCCGAAGAGGTAGGCAGAGGAATGCAGAACACTCCCACGTTTCACCGGTT
>DWDV01001211.1:0-13824 GCA_018245615.1 Mimoniades ocyalus | reverse complement strand
GAGCCACTACTAGAAAATCTAAATTAGAAAATTTAGTAGTGCCCGACCCGGGAATCGAACCCAGGACCTCCCGTTCGCCAGTCGCACTCGCAACCAACACAACCAACGAGGCAGTCAATTTTTATATTTTATCATACATTTATTAAAAAACGTCTTTTTATAATTATTATTCTTCATTCGCTTACTAATTACGTGGGTTCTACGAAACGGGTTTTTATGCGATGTTCAGAATTATAGTAGGTACATTATATTACACTGTATACCAATAATATTTACTCGTCAGTAATTGAGCATTTCTCTTCTCGCGTTTCATTTTTTTTACACAAGGGTCATTAGATAGGCCTCAGAACTTAGAGGTTTTCTAAATTTTATTGTAGTGTGTATATTGACACTTTTTAACGTAAAGTTGTAAGTAACGTAAAGTAAAGCATTTATAAAGGCACATAACCCATACGAAACTAGGAAATCGAAAGAGTTATCTTCTTGCGCCTTCTGAGTCTTTTATTAATATTTTTCGGCAATGCGCTGGAAGTCATTTTATCGTCCGTAAGACAACGTTTTGGTATGGTATGTCGATTAGTTAATATACGGAATAAAAATATTTTTTTTTTTATATTTGTATGGCCGCCTATGGGCAGCAGCGTTTTTTTCCTCAAAACAAAACCCTATGGCAATTATTGTCCCCCTAAATGAAGGGGTAAACGCCTTAAATTGGCCACACTGCCTTAGTGTATAAACCATAGATATATTATACTGACGTCCGTCAGTGTGGGATAATAAAATATATCAACGGTGTTAACTGACGTTTTTTTCAAGTTTTACTATATTTTAATGTCAAGTACTACTGAAGGGTTATAAATTAAATAATATTTCTACTCAGTATACGAGCACTGGAGACACTGATCTTTATATACAAATATATCAGTGTGATACATATATTTATATCACTTGTTATAAAATAGTAGTCGAAGTCGTATACATTTTCATTTCTGGTAACACTAGAACTGTCTGGCCTGTCCGTCTGTCTGTGTCTGTCATACTTCGCGCCAGAAATGCGCTAAAATGTCAAAAGTGTTGTTCTTTTGTTAATGTTGTTATAAAATTTACGAAATTTATATTACATTTTGTGTAAACAGGTGATATTTATAGTTGTAGTCGTAATTATATCATCAGTGTTCGAAAACAAGTTAGAGAATTCTGTGAATATTGTCTAATAACGAAGATTCCTGGGCAATATAGGTACCTACCTATTCTTTCACCGACATTATCCACACATAGCATTTATCGCGCAGTTTTAACGATACTAATGCAAGTGTACCGTGCTGTGTTCAGTGTATAGCATATTTTATGCTAGTTGTTTAAACGGAATGGCTTAATGTAATATTAAAAAGTATAGTAATCCATATTTTAGTGATGCCGGAAATGGCTGACCGATTATTAGAACTGGAGAACGTTTTTAAAGACTTACAAGAATGCGCCTTAAATAAAGGGATTTGCGAGGATATAGTGAAATCCTTTGATTCGGATCATAATATAAAGCCTGAAGTGATTGAGAGGTTATTAGAATTATGTATTCAAAATCCAAAAGACGAGACGCATGCTGTGCTCGTAACAACGATAGTTTCTGCAATAGTCAAAAATGTCAACGTAAGTAATCTTTTGCTAATTGTCTTTTTAATAAAGATCTCTATATAAAAAAGTCCGCCTTAAACGAACATCCACTTTCCAAATATCCACTTAGCAGATTGTATCAAAATCAAAATGTTCTTCTATATCAAATATACTAGTTATGTTGAATCACAGAACTTCAAAATGTTAATAAAAACATTGTCTTTGGATAATACTTGTATTAACTAAAGAGATACCAAAGTAGAAATTTACCACATAAGTTTCATAACTTATAAATGAAGTCTGTTATGATTTCTAGGATGGAGTGTTTACAGTTAAACCCGATTTGACACCTTCCATGCTCAAGTTATTTCATATGCTCAAAACAACAATATATAACAGCAAATCAGAGGGGATCATGGTCCCCTACTTTGAAGCACTATTGGCATGCCCTGGTGAAGCATATATAAAATTGGAAGAAAAATGTTTTACTGAAATAAAGGAGTTGCTATGTTTGTACATGAATCAAAAAATTCCCAAAGAAATCAGAGTGCAGGTAAATTGTGATTTTTTAACATCACACTTGTGATTCCCGAAGAGATAGGCAAAGGAGTGTAGTATACTCCCACATTTCATCAGTTACATTTACATCTCATTATGGTATTGGTGGTGAGTCATATTTTGTTTCATCCTCCCGTCCACTTGGGTCACATCTTGTCACACTAAGTGATACACACTGCTCCACCCTTAAGTGAGAATATATTTTTGAACAGCCCCATTTTTTCAATTATAACACAAGTAAAGAAAATAGTTATACATATACATGATGATCTTGTGAGAAACCTTAACATTATGTGTTAGGTTCAATAATAAAATTTTAAATAATAGAAAAAAAATTAAATATCAGCTGCATTTAACCAAATTTCAAGTGACCGTGCACACATTTATAATTTTCAGCCTATCCATATATTAAACAAATATCTGAAAGTGTTACCACCAGACAAGAGGTCAAAAGTAGTCAAAGAAGGCATCAATATCTGGTTTCTAAAGCTGATACCAAATGTTATGGTATTTGCAACAATGCCAGATTTTGAAATTGAAATTCCACTTGAGACTTTAGAAATTGTGGTGAAAGAACTTCTGTGTATTGACTATGCTGACAATCCCAACTGGCAGTTTGTCCTTCAGTGCATTTACACACCTCAAAAGTATGTGCAAACTTGGTAACAGTATAACTTATTTAAGCAATGGTACTATAACATGTTAATATTTGATTATCAATTAGTTTGCTTAATTAATGACAATTCGGGTATATTGATAGTGATGATTATAGAAGAAGGAAATCAGGTCTGTAAGGATGCAAATATTTGGTACTCTAAGCTCTCTGTATACCCCTTAAAGAACTTAGCATGATAATATAATACTAATAATGAATGCCTTGAAGATTTTTGTTCATGATAATTAATAGCAAAAACTGTAGAACACATTGATGTATATTATGATCAATATAAAATTTATTTTTCAGATATCCAGCTGTAATGAAGAATCTGTTAGAAAAAGGGAGTCATATTTGGCATAGGCTATGGATTGTCTTTATCAAAATGCTAAAGAATGAAATAACAAAGAACAATAATAGTGTGGGAAGTCCTATAAATTCAATGCTGCCTGTCGTTGAGACCGCTTTTAAAATGGATATCAATAATAGGTGCAGAGCTTTCAGCTGTTGGAATGTCTTGATTGATAACTTTTCTACAGAAACAAATGAGGTTTACATAAATAAGAGAATTAAACTGCTGTTAATACCTCTCTGTTCCAACAATGCGAAAGTTGAAGAAACTGCAATATCGAAATTCAAAACTTGGTGGCATTTGATAAGTAGCTTTCACACTAAAGTAAAGAATTTTTCTGAAGTTATATTAAAACCTTTCCTACAATTTTGCTTTGGCAAACCAGTCACTTTTCTCAAACCAGTTTTTGTACCTGGTTTATTATCCAATAGAACCAAAGAATACTGCATAGAGGCTTTTGTTAACATTCTTGGTCATCATAATTGTGAAGGCTGTGTTTCTTTACCTAAACTGAGTGGTAAACTCCTAAATAATAAAAATTTTGTTGATAACTGGAAGGACTTGGTATATTGTCTTAATATGGCTATCAGAAATACACCGGATGGTCCACATAATCTCAGACAGCCATTGAAATGTTGTTGGATGTCATTTTTGAATGTTATTTGTGAGCTCCCTGATTCCAATGTTTCAAGGAATTTATTTAACGAATTACTGACAATGCTGAAAAATTTAATACAGGTATAAAATACTGAAATACAAAATAAAATGATTGTGTATATATAAAATATGTCAATGTGTTTATGGACTCTGTGTCTCAGGGTTGCTGTGAGGAGAAACTGATGGATATTGTCTTAAATGATTTAATTATGTCACTTTTTGATGGAAATGAGAAAATGATAAAACTTTTGAAAACCAGAGATGATGAGATGACATATATCCAACAAATTAATTCCATAATGTTAAATCCTTCATTTGAATTATTATACAATAGGTATGTATGTTTTATAATGACATATAGTTATTCATAAATATACATCGGATTACTGAGGGTCCACTGTACTTTGAATTGTGATGTAATTAACATATTAATATGTGAAAATTATATAAGACATACAATTTTAAATAATATTCCTAAAATTAAAAATTATGTTATATGTGTACAGGTATGACATGTCTGATTTAGTGGCAAAGTTGAAGCCTTTTGCTAACTATATTGTCGAGCGATGTATTGAGGTGCCAACTTTTATCATCAATGTCTTAGAAAAAATGTCTGCAACATATATTTCCTTGGTACTTTGGACTGCATTGACTTCATCAATATGTGAAAAGAAATATGATGGAGAAAACTTAAGCAAAATGTTACTTTGGCCCCTTAGACACATGGATTTGTTTACAAAGGTATGAGTAATGGCAATATTTAGAAGTCCATTTTTTTATGTTCGGGTTTATTTAATAAACCATTAGCTTCTTAATTGCATACTCACTAGTGAGAGTTTGTTCATCCATGACAGCTCATTCCACAAAGATGTAATCTGAGTTGAAGAAGATTGTGAAAGAATGTTGTATATACTTTAGTAACAAAATTTGTCCAGCTTGTTGGAGCTCCTCTTACATGTTTCTCCAGCACTGCTCAAGCAACTATCCGTAGTATCTAGATTATCTGGAAAGGATTGTAGTATATAATTAAAGTATTTTAAAACCAACTGAGTATGAATAGTACAGTTTGGTTTATATCATCAACTCTGAAAAAATTTGGTTTCTTGGTTCTTCTCTTGCACTCACAAAACTCAGCATTATCTATCAAAACTACTGTTTAAAGGCATTAGCTACTATCTTAATGTGGGATGTAAGGTGACCTGCATGTGGCTAAAGTGTCTACAATTATAGATTACCGTCTTAATAAATTCAACATTTGCAACCCTACTGTCTCCGATATTCTTATATTAGCTTACTTGAATTTTTACTTCAGTTATGTTAGTGACACTAATATAAATTATAATATTGACTGTTGTGTCAAGTGGTTGCAATAGGAACTGCTGCTCAACAGGCCCTGGGTTCAAATCCTGAAGAATCTGGATTTATTTATGCTTGGTGTGTGGCAATAGTCTCAACACCTATTACATAGTGGGACATAAATGTAACTTGTAAAACTTCTTCGGGAATTACTGCTGTTACATTTATGTTTACATATTTTTTTTGTGTAATGTAATTAATATGCATGTAAAAGATTAGATTTATATGTAATTATAATGTCTATCAACTACACGAATCATCTTAAACTGCTATTTTTATAGTACAATAAAGAAACACTTCTGCTTATTTTATAGGTGGAATTTTGCTCATCACTGTGGCATACCATGTACGAACTATTGCACGCAACAAGTATATTACATGTGAATGATGAAATCTTGGAATTACTTATGTGCTATGAGGACATAAATCCAACAAATTCATTGTTTCTGTTGAAGACATCTATTGTTTTATTAAAGAGAAAAACTTCTTTGGATATTGGTATGTGTTACAATAATGTAACTTAGCCTATATAATAAATTGTAGTATATAGTTATTTACAGTACATAATTTTTTGTTTATTTCCAGAGTTTGAATGTGAAAAGGAAACAGATTTAATGTTACATATTATAAACAGAGTTCAAAACTTGAATTATAATCATTTAATGTTTTCATCAATAATTGATGTGCTCTCTGAGAACCTTCGTAAACTTTCCCATTGTGTTAATATTAATATTGGTAAAAAGTTTTTGTCAATGATAAAAATTATGTTCATGAACATTCTTCCAGACTTTAAAACAGGAACTGTGGTTGTAAGTATATACAAAAAGTAAAGTGAATACTAAAGTAAATATTAAACTGTCCATATAAAAAGTTATGGGATATTTATTCTCTAATATTCTGCAATTAATGTATTTCAGGATACAGAACTGTTGCTCAATGTTAAAGAAATACTTACATGTATTGAAAACATTTTAAAATTAGAAGCTTATGCATGTTTAAAAGAGACAGTCTTAATTGAATTAATAGAATGTGCACCATATTTTGCCCAGCAAGAAGCACTAAAAGTTTCTGTACTTGCTATATTACAAATGCTTCCAATTGACGCCATAGACAGCAATCATTCTTCTATAACTACTTTAAAAAATGTAGTAGATTCTCTCAAGAACGAAGCTGTTGTTTGTTTAACTACAACCCCCATTGATGAAAGTAAAGTTACATCTCCTAGTAAGGTAACAAACAAAAAGCAAAAGGAAACCAGTATTGTAAATACCATTGTTGAGAATGGAGAGGAATTTGTTGTAGTTAAATCCAATTGGAAATTTAATCCAAAAAAATTAACTGATAAGCAAAAGGAGAAGTTTCAAAGACAAAGACAGGACATTCCTGCCCTCTATCAGGATTTGTCACAATCACAAGATGAGTTTAAATTAACTACATGGAAGACTGATTCACAAGATACCACCACAAGTAGCAGTAAATCGAATGGATTATGTAATACGGTTAATGACGAAGTTTCGTCAATCCTTAAAAATACGGCTAATAAAGACGTTGTACCGAAAATATTAAAGAACATACTGACTGAAAACAAAGAAAAAAGCAATTTAAGTCCTGAACGAAGTAATGAAAATGTTGCGAAAACCGAATCTCCAGTTAATAAAGAGATAAAAACACCCCGTATAGCTTTAAAAGATCGTGTTTTTCGTAATGTTAGAAATTTGATTGAGAAATCTAAGGTTTTGCATGAAGACAAAGAGGCAAAATCATTATTTAATGAAATTATGAAAACGCCTACAGGAATGGGTGTTAAAACTGTTAACACTATCCTTAATTCAGCACCCTCTGACATTAATTTAGATAGACCCACACGAGTAAGAAGAAAACCAAAAAAATTTGAAGATTTGCAGGTATTCACCAAAAAAAAGAGAGGTCATTCTTTGGGTTACGTAGATTCTCAAATTGTAGACTCACCTGATGATGCCAGTGAAGAACAAGAATTCGGAAAGAAATCAGATGATGATAAACAAAAATCACAATTTTCAGAAATATTGCCAGGAAATGAAATAAATCAGAATACACAGTGTTCTAATAGCAGTCATTTAGACAGAATTGACGTTGATACAATACATGATGTTGCATACAATGATGTTACAAAAAATAATAATAACTTGAATGAAGATAATAATTCAAAGCAAAATTGTAAATCATACTTAGCTGAAAGTGACTCCCTAAAGATGGAAATTGATGTACATATTTCTAGTGTTAAAGTCGAAAGTTGTGAAAGTTCAGGTTTGCCTATGGAAAGCTTTGAAAAAAATAAAGAAATGTCTGATCCAAAATCGGACAGTTCCGATCATAAACTTACGATTAAAAAGCCTCGGAAAAAAAAGTCTTTGATTGAAAAAGAATTAGCTATTGATATGGTAGAAGGTCATCCGTTTTTGAAAGTTTCGGAAAAACGGCTTACTCGAAAAAATGCTACAGAATATTCTAGTATTTCAAGAAGGAAAAGTGTATTGCAAAAGCTGCAAACTACAAAAACAGTTCAAACTAATACACAAAAAGCTGCTAAGAAATCGAAGGAAAAAGATAAATCAGAAGTTAAGTTAACCAATGAAACACAGAAAATTGATATGTTTGATGGATCTCAGGACACAAGTGAATTTAAAAATGAAAGTGGCTCTCAAGACATTATTGAGAGTTCTCAAGACTCCACAGTTAGTATCACATCTACTAAATCTACTAAAAATGTCCAACTAATACCAATAGTGAAATTACAGAACATAGGAGTAAAACCAATTACTGATAAAGTATGTGAAGAAAAAAATGGTTCGATCGCAGATAACAATGGAGTAAATGATTCTGTGTTATCAAATTGTGAAATCAAAGATGATAGTGATATTCCTCATAATAAGACTGCAACAAAAAATGATTTAATTGATTTAACAGATAATATGGACACTGAACCAGTCGGAAGTTTAGTATCAAATGAGATCATAGCATTAAATAATGAAGAAACATCAATAGTAACAGATAATAGGAATATAATTACTGCTGAAATGGACACACAAGATATAGCTGATGCCGATACACAGACTTTAGACCAAGATAAAAATTTTGAGTCAATAGTAATTAGTGACACATCTACTGAAGAAACGCAAAGGTTACCTCTTGAACATTCACAGGACATAGCGACGAACCGCAATGATAATATTTGCGATACTTCTACATCAACACAAGATGATATCACAAAGACTTTTTCAGAATCTTTAATATGTGCCACAGAAAAAAAAGATGATAGTTCATCTATGTTACCTATAAAAGATGTGGAAAAGAGAAAACTAGATTTTCTTAATAATACTTTAGAAATATCCCCAATCAAAACATTGAGTCCCGTCCGAGACAATAAATCACCATCTCCAGAAACCAGCCTTGACTATATGATTGTTAAGCTTTCATCCCCAGTTCAAATTAATGGGGAGCCATTCGAAAAGCTTGATTCTCCTGAAATTTTTACAGAGGATAAAACTTCACCGGATAAAAGAGACCAGTCTCCACCACGAGAAGAAATTCATGTCACTAATGTCAGCCCTAGGTCACTGTCTATTAAGAAAAATAAGCCACAAGTGAGAACGGGTGGTCGTGCAGCTCAAATGTTAGGGCTCTGTGTTCCAGTTCCTGATAGATTGCAAACCATTATGAATTCGGAAAAAAGTGTAGAATGTGAAGAAACAAAGAAATGTAGCTCATTAAGTATGTCAGCGAGGCGCAATCTGAGAATATTATATAACTCAACAAATGAAAGTAGCGAGACATCGGAGGAGAATGAAGAAAGTGATAATTTCCTCAAGCTAAAGAGAACTGTGCCGGCGGCTGATAGCAGTCCTTCTGTTCCTATTTTAAAACGAAAGCTCTCAGATATCACTGATGATACTTCTGTATCTCCAGCAAGTAAAGTAAGTGAATATTTTACTTGGTAATTTTGTTTTCTCTCTTAATTTTTATTTTTTATATGGCACATTATTTATTTTTGCAGAGAAAGAGAGTAAGTTTTCATGATCCGCCAGTCTCTACCACGGTATGCGTTAAAAAATATATAGATCCCTGTGGTGTTAGATCGCCACAAAATTCTGTTGCCAAACGACAAGAGAGACAACTTCGTTCACAACTTGCTGTAAATTTAAAATCACAGAAGCGACTAGACACAGCATTCAAACTAGAAAAAGCGTTGACGAAAGCTATAGAAAGTTTTGGCGATGGCGATGTTGCTCCCAGTACTGATGACGACACAGAAATGAGTTCCCTAGAACCAACTCCACTGGCAGAGGTTGTAATGAATTGTGAACTTAATGACAAAGAGCCTGTTTGTATGGAACTCATGAATTGCAAAGATTCTGTTGATAATATCGCTAGTGAATTGTCATCACCAGAGATGAAACCATTACTAATTAAAGAATTCGCCGGTAAAATAGAAACCGTAGGCGATTTAGCCAAAATGACAGAATTAGAAGTTAATCGGCTTTGCATAAAAATGCCAAAAGTACAGATCACTAAGAAGGTATTAACTGAGTATATGAAAAAGCTCAATAAGGTTGCAAATGAAGTAACACCTGCATTAGAAGATCTATCGGCTGAATCATCCTTTCTGGAGTTGAAAGCTGTAGATGTTCAAACACAAACAGACTGGCCAGAAACTAAAAGTGTTCACGTACACACAGAGCCATTAGTCATATCGATGGTATCAACACAAACAGACATAGTACATACTGCACACTGCACCATGCAAACTGACGAGTCAGATATCAAATCCACTGCCGATATTGTCACATCTCTGTTGGAAGTAAGTATAGTTATCTTTCTGCACTACACACTTTACTTAGTCTACCTAATCTGGGTTGCCCATTGAAATACAAAGATTTAAATGAATATTTTCACTTTATTTTCCAGAAACCAAATTTCATCGAATGCCTCAATAAACAACTTGATACATTATCAAAACAATGTATTGCGGATAATTTGCCTATAAATGCTCACATGGATAGTTTTATAAAGAAAATTGACCAAAAACAATTGTCTACTGTCATAGACCGAGTGCTTGAAAAACATACAAGTGATTCTTTGAATGGACGAAATAATAATCAGCAATTATTATTCCTGCAAGATTATTTGATTGAAAGATTTAGTTCTAAGGATTTGATTCTCTTCTGTAGTGATCTGCTAAGAAAAGTAGTTGATAAAAATGTTTAGTTCACACTTCTATTGCAATTAATGCAAACATGTATTTATAATGTTCAATGAATAAAATAAGATTACAGTCTGATTATATTGTAGTTACAGTTGTAAATTCCTTACTTTATTACATATTATGTACTTTAGTAAAAGTATACTTAATTAGTTTTATAGTTGATTGAGAATTAAAGGAAAATGCGTTTTTTTTATCAAACTATTTAATACAAAACAAGTTATATTTACATTATTCAGTCATGAGCAGCGACCGTCGTCCATGGCATTTACACTTTTGTATTCATTCATTCATACATAACAAAGCTGTAGCACACAAATGCTGAACGATTTCATAAATTGCGGAAGTGTATTTCATGAGAGTGTTTCTACCACAAGTGTTTGAGTGTTTTTTAGTTTATGCTGGCAAGCTACCACTTGACTTATATTTGCAACAGTTATAACATGAGTGACATTACTTTTACAATAGTACCAATTCAAAAATGCATTTCGTAATGAAGATTGTAATGTCGATACAGAGTAGGTACATGGCATCGGAAATATATCTAATATTTACAACAATCTATAAGATACAGGTAATGTTAAAGCTTTTCAAATCAATGGACACTTAATAACTATTTACATCACTCTTTACAAGTCACCATCCCGGTTTAATATTACTATCACACTTACAAAATTCATTACATTAAAATTCCTCTACTAGCGGGTAGTTCCGATTTTCTTCAAATATACAATTCTGATCCAATTAATAGCGTATTTATACAATCATATTTTTATGTTAGACGTTAGGAACTCGTAAGATTGTTAATAGTAACAATAATAAATGAATTTAAATATCTTATTGTTTTACTGCAAGTTTAATATGAACAGCGTAACGGTTGATTCTAGTGCAATATTTTAACGCGTATATTGTTACATGAAGGAAATAATACTACATAATATGTTCAATTTAATCTTTAAATATTGGGGCCTTCCTAAATTCATTCCGGAGCCCATGTTAAATTCATTGATTACGTAGAAATTTTGGGACATTTGTTGTAACAACAATGTGATATGTGAAGGTACAAACTGACGCAGTTTCTAAATTCAATTAGATTGTATTTTATAAAAACAATCGCCTCATAATATAACGGCGAAAGGATTTGGGTCCATAGAGTAGGTAACCAATATTCGATTTGTGAAATTATTATAACATTGGCAGGTCTACGTTGTTTACTGCTGTGATTTATATAACAGCCAACTGTGGATGTGTTGTGATTTAATTTAAAAAATCAAGTAAACATTCGTATTGCACATTTTATGTTAGTCGAAGATAATTAAATATATAAAATAAAACTAGCTACTTTAAAATGCATTATGGTATACAAATAGAAAACAATGTTCTTAATTGGTTTATTTAGATCATCAATAAAATATCGAAAAAAAAATTTGAGTTCACCATGAATATTGTACACACAAATTTGAACAAATACAGCAAAACAGTAAAAGTCTAAGCCCATTTCCTTAACTATACATATAACATTTTCTTATCATATCAACTCTTAAACAACCCCTGCAATTATCGAAGAAAAACTGAAATATATAACGTTGATCCTGATTTATCATATTCCGGATGTCATAACCAAAATTACACGTAAAAGTCCGTTTCACTAGAGTTATCTCAACAACTTACTTGTTGTGGATCCAAAATACTTAAAATACTCTTCTCTTGATAAGTGTTGACTACGTTACATTTCACAAGGAATAAAATAATACTTTGGTCCACAATTTGAGCACTCGATTAATGTAATCTACTGTAAAATTAAAGAGGTTTTTCGGTTACTGTCAGGGAAAACGCATTTCGGCGACGTAATCCAAATGTTCGAGGTTGTGATGAGAGTTAGTACGTCGTGGTGCACGGGGCTTGTGCAGATTATGGTGTGAATGCGTCCTTGTGACTTTATAGGCACCTTCACGACCAGGTCCCGCATCACTCGTCTTACGAGTCTTAACAAAATCATCGTCTCTATGTACTGGAGGCTTTCTGCTATCGAATACGCGGCGATTGTTTTCGTAGCGTTGTCTTTGCCAATTTCGGTCCATGTCATGTCCGTATAGATCTAATTCGCCCGACGGCTGAAACTGGCTAGTGCTCTGGTTGTAGCTTGATCTTTTCCATCCGTCTTCATACTTTTTCCTAGTGTTGTCATCGTCTCCTAGCTGTCGTCGTTGAGATTGATTTGAACTGCTTTCGCTAGTGTCTTCTCCGGATGTGCCTATTCCTAAGTCTTTATCATCTCCATAAATTTTGTAAACACCATTGGGACTAATGTTTTTGCCGTTAAATATTTGGTCATTAAGCATTAACTGTGGATGGGGTATGCAATATGGATGCGGAAATTTTTTATCAACATTTGCTATTTTTATGTCTTCATCCTTTTTTGTGCACGATCCTGGGCCGAAAAGCGACAGCAAAACAGGCAACAAAAATAATCCATGCATGGCCCCGAAAAATATAACCATAAAAACCATTTTGAAAAATACTGAGAAAATGTAGCTGTCAGCTAGCAATAATGCGACTACCCCCAGTATGGTACTGAAAGATCCTTGAACAATGGGTAGACCTAATGAATATAGGCATTCGCTAACCCTATCGTTTGGAGATTTGGCCTTCGATGCCATATACACGTAACAGATGTGAGCGGTAAAGTCCACGGAGAAACCGATGCACATAATGAGGTTTATCATTGATATAGAATCTAAGTTAATGTCCCAAAGAGCCATGTATCCGACAACGCCAATTTCTATTGACACTATACTGAAGGCCACCCACAGAGAACACAAGATGTTGGGAATGAATATAAACGATGTTATCATCATCATCAGAGCTCCGTAGCAAAGATTCTGGAGAGATGTAGGTCTAACGAGTTCGAACTGAAAATGAAAAATATTAGGTAAATACAATGTTAAAATTTACCAAATCGGCCAGACAATAAACTATATTGGTATGGTATGTACCTGATCGAAAAATACGAAGTATGGATGGAAGACTGATGCGTTAAGTGAGGATGTTGAGACGACTTGTCTTAAAGCTTTGACCATTTCCTTTTCGTGATTCGTGCCACTTATGTTTATAGCTTGAATCAAGAATCTCGAGGCGATGATTTGATCACCAGCTTCGTTGAATTTAACGTCAAGGGAGAAGGGGTTAGCTGGGAACAGCCAAAGCTGGAATAGATAATATTTTTAAGCAATTGTTCTCAACGAATATTCGAGATATTATTAAAATATTTTCATATTTATTGTCTCCCGACCCTTTTATCGCTTTACTTTTGTACACGGATCTCCTCTCAGAATGAGAGGGTTAAGGCCATAGTCTGACACGCTGGCCAAGTGCGGGTTGGCAGATTGTACACGT
>DWDV01001210.1:0-13826 GCA_018245615.1 Mimoniades ocyalus | reverse complement strand
GCCCGACCCGAGAATTGAACCCAGGACCTCCCGTTCGGCAGTCGCACTTGCAACCAACACGACCAACGAGGCAGTTTCAATATTGTCTTTAGAAGTTGAAAATCGAGACTTTTTGTAATAGAAAAAGTCGTCATCAAAGCGAAGCTATTTACGGAAAATTTGATTATTAGTAGTAATGAATTGAAAGTTCTTTGTGAATGTTTAGTTATGTATTTCATATTTAACTTAAAATAATTCTTTACGCCAACATAGTTTTGCAACATTTATAATGATTTTCACCTCACACTAGCTGTCACCCGTGACTTTACCTGCATAGTGACTAGGTAACATCTTGAACTATTTCTATTAAATGTTAATTTAATTTATAAGAAATGCATAGTTTTGAAATGCTTGGTCACGAACAAATCATTTTGTATCCATATTTTAATATTACATCTAGTATTTGCCTGTTTACTATAAAAGATACAAATAAGTGAATGGGTTTGAGAATGGGTGAATCTTTCATCATACATCACCCTTCAGTAATTGTGGAGCGGTATAGAATTCTATCTTTATACAACTACATTACTTATGTATTTGTTCTTTTTCATATAAGAACCCTCATGATTTCCAGTAATGAAAAATATATTTTTTATTGAGTCCAATATCAACAATATCTGCTTCATTTTTTATAATTATGTTGATTTTTGCTGTATTCCTGACATAAAAAAGTTTTATGAATGTTCCTTCTTAAACCACTATTATTCGACTTATTAAAAGGTTTTATCGTAAAATTGGTTCTACACGATATTAACGTGGATATTGGATCAGTGTTTAATTACTGCAGACATTGAAATTACTCAACTCCCCCCCAACCTCCTGCCCCTCCATACCCATTCTCACTGGGGAATCCCAAATCCCATGCCCAGTGTGGGGATTATGGGCATAACCTCTATAATATGATGATGACATTGCTACGTCGAAAAATTTAGACTTATGTACTAAGGAACAATAAATCACAATAAGCGACATACAATTTTAAACACATTGAAACTTTGTTTCAAAAGCTTAATACTTGAATTCAGCCTGGACGTATTAAGTTTCGTATGAAAAGTAAAGCAATTCATCAAATTGTAGTTACAATCACGGCTGGGTGACTGGTGTTTGTGTGCGAGCTTATTCTGTGCGCTTTGTGAGATTCAGCGAGATTCGCAAAATTTATGAAAAGTGGATTCGTTAAGTGCCGGATTCTGAATACAAATAAATGTCTATCGGTAGTATCGTTTGATAGTAGTGCGAACATTTCTTTGCACTTTGATTTGCTTTGTTTTGTTGCTATATTGAATAACATCATGTTTTAAAGATCCTTAAATTCAAGACACATCTTTATATTTATGTTAACAAATTCATTACATGTTATAACCTGTGCAACTGAAACATAAATGTAACAATATCATTCATATATCATGTCATCACGCCTGTATTTCCAAAAAGGGTAGGCAGAGGAGTGTAATATACTCCCACGTTTTCCCAGTTATGGTACACTTCACCATTGTTATACACCGGACATGAATCCAGACTGTTCTAGTACTGGAAATTTCAAGTTAGAAAAACGCAATAATGCATTTTCCGACCCGACAATCAATGGATCTCTTGATCAACAGTCACGCTGGAAACTACTTGGACAACGAGGCACTAAACAACGAGGTGTCCCTGCAGCTGGGGACCATAATATGAGCTACGGTATCTCCTGTCTGTCGTAAGAAGCTACTAAAAGGAGGCGTTCGGGATTGAGAGCTGCTACTGTGGGGCCTCAAAACTGGTCAGTTTACAATCCCTGGAAGGACGACAGTATGTACGGATGCATACTGTCGTAAGAAGCGGAGGGCGTTGGATGAGGCATTTTGCCTCTCCCCGAGGTAGGGCTCGCAAGGACGCCGTGCTAGGAGGCCACCGATACGTTCCGCTGGAGATCCCAAACTCCTCCGACAAGCTGAGAAGAAGCTCTTCGATGGGGTTTTAGTGCGGTACAAATTCCACATAACTCGGTATCTCTCCCAGGATATCGGGTACCTTTTGAAGGTTTTCGCTCCATAAGGCAAAAATGGGCCAAAGAGGCAGTCTATTTAGGGATGGTGTAAAAATATTCAAGTGATAATTATAAAACAACATTAATATGATAATTTGTATGGTTAAGTACCATTAGCATTAAATACAATTGAAATTAAGTAACATTAACATTAAGTAATACTAAGTAATGTTAACATTAAGTAACGTTAACATTAAATAACGTTAACATTAAGTAACGTTAACATTAAATAACGTTAACATTAAGTAACGTTAACATTAAGTAACATTAACATTAAGTAAGATTAACATTAACATTACGTAATATTAAGTAATGTTAACATTAAGTAACGTTAACATTACGAGTGACATTAACATTAAGTAACTTAAATCACAAAACACGTATTTAAGACAACTACAACGAACTATAGAAGCGGCAAGAATCATTATTTATGAATGTTTTGTGTTTTTGTTTAAGTACGTACATATGTATATTATACATATATTGTCTGTAATTAATAATTAATTAATATTATTGATTTTCTATTAAGTGTACTTTAAGTACCAGTGTTTCAATATTTGCAGTACCAGTACCAGTACCAGTGTTTCAATATTTGCAAGTGTTTTGCTTGCTTAATAATATAAGGTAGTTTATTGTACAGTTGTACTGCCTCGTAAGTGATAATTTTCTTACAATAGTTCGTTTTAATTCGATTTATTTATTTATATTTTATATTTATTTAAATTATTTACGTGTCTTAGCTTTTTAAAATACTGATGGTATTTTTTCGTTTTAAATGATATGTTACTATGTTAATCATTACATAGTATTTTGTATATCTGAACGCATGTGTAGTATTCGTAAAGTGTAATTATATTCATTTATTTAGTTTCTTTATATATAGGCGTGAGGTAATGTTAGTTAAATAGTATTTTAATTAATGTATTTTGTGATATCTGTAATGTATGAACATGTGTTTTTGCAGATGAACCTCAGATTTCAATCAGATATTCAATATGAGGTTTTACTAGCGAGTTGTATACAATAAATGTGACTTTTAGTGGCAAGCATCGAACAGTACCGCGAACAAGACCAGTTAGATACTTTAATTTAGATTTAATATTCTCAGGGTTTTGTAGAACTCTGAAAAAGAATTTTGAAGAATTCTCCTTTTCTTACTATCCGAAGATCATCCGTTAGATATAATATTAATAATAATATTATAATATATTGGGACATCTCCACACACGGCCATCTGATTCCAAAGTAAGCATCAACAGAGCTTGTGGTATAGTAACCAGACGGCTGATAAATTACATATAGGTATACATATAAATATATACTTAAAATAGATTTTTTTTACACCCAGACAGAACAAATAATTGTGCAATATGGTAATTTAATATTTATATTAATATTATTTATGTTAATGTTTAACTATACTTATATTTGCATATAATAATTTGAGTATATTTTATGTCATTAATTTTGGTCATACATACACATATTGATATGTTAGTTAGGTTTTAACTTCTTCTTGAAAGGTCACAGTGTTTTGGAGGAGCACTTACTATTTTAGGTATGCTTTTAAAGGATTAATTTTGTTGTCTGTAATCTTTGATAAGTGTTCCAACTTTGGATTTCAGCTTTAACTTGTTTCATCCGAAATAATATTATTTATCTTTTTCTCTGTCAGCCCCATACCTATTTTTATGGCAAGCATCTCTTCTTTGATAATTGCAATTTCACTTCTATTATTGGCAGTTTTTTTCTTTTGTGAGTTCATGGACGTCGTTAATATTTTCATCATTGTTGTCATCTGCTTCTATATGACCTTTAATTGTGGTTAAACATGATTTTTGTCCGCTTTTGTTGAACATGATTTTTTTTTAAATTGACACTTGCGAAGAGTTATACTCGAAGTGTCAGTTAGCAATAAATTCTTGGCAGAACCGAAATTCGGGTGAGATTCACTGCGTTCAATGTTTGTGCGGCATTCAGTGGTCGAATGTAGTAAGCACATTATCCTCGGTGATATACTTGCCGTGACGTAAATAGTGCGCGTGCGACGGTGCATGAGCGATGGAAAAAATGAGAGAGGTGCATGAGAGATGGCCCGTCTTCTTTACTCCCTGTGGAGAGGGGGCGATTGGCACTTTGTGGATTCCATGCACTCGGGGTAAAACAGTAATAAGAGACTGTAATAATTACTGTCTCACGAAAATGTAAGTTAACTGGAACTCGTTTGTATTTACTAATTGAAAAGCTAAAATAATTAACGACACGTCCATAGTGCATGCTGCCGAAATGTTAAGTATGTTAGGTAACATTAACATAATACGTTAGGTTTGGCTTATTGCAATAGCAAAATTAATATAGGATATGACTTAGTCACAGTCCATTAATAGCACTATTCGATAGATGTGGCTATTCCATTCCAACACAGTCACATTTTAAATTTATCGTAATTTGCTACTACGACTCCAATGGGTGGGAATATTTACGATATCAATCGAGATACGAAGCTTCCTTTGAAGATTTATGGTCTTAACGAATAAAATATGTAGATTTGTTCCGAGACGTAGCACTTATTGAAATTGGTCGATTTAATTTAATCACATCCAATATAAAAGGATTGGACTGTGTTGGAGTTAGGATACCTTTATATTAACCAAAAGAAAGGGCAAATTGGTATTTTATAATAATAATCATGACTGTTATCAAAATTATTGCATATTTCAGGACCATTACATTATTGCATATTTATATAATAGATTAAAGACTGTTTCGAAATAATATTTTAAATTAATTCTTTAGTGAATGCTCGCATTGTGTGACAATAAATATGCTTATAAATGTTTTACATAATTATAATTATATTACTTTAATATATTACAGTCTGCCAATGTTTCACAAAAACTTATCCTGCACATAATTGATTATTATTACGCAGTTTCTAAAATGATTATTACCTAATGATAGTGTTGTGATAGTATAGGATGGATCATAGTAGAACATATTTTATTTAAGTATTTTTAGTATTTAACCAGTGGTTTTATTGAATAAACAGTCAGTCTTAATCTCGATATCGGTCTTTCAATTCGCCATAGTTTCTAAAACGATTATTACCTAATGATAGTGTTGTGATAATATAGGATGGTTCATAGTAGAACCTATTATTGTATTTAACCAGTGGTTTTATTGAATAAACTGTCAGTCTTAATCTCGTTATCGGTCTTTCAATTCGCCACCAATATCCTGTCATTACACGGCGACCCTGCCATCGGAGTTGCACCACCCGCCGTCCGTGCATCCATAAATGACGTAATGCTAGTTTAGGCCTATTGCGCGTCTATTAATAATATTAATTAAGCGCTTCTTTTCGCCAATAACTATCGCCTAAGTTTACTACAGTAGGTACCATAGCATGGGTAAAGAAAAGACGTTAAATAAAATAATTGCAGTTTATTTTACAACTAACTGCATGCGCATCATATTTCTCAATAGAAATTGTCACATATTGTTATTCACTAATAACAATTAATACTCGCTGAACGTCCGTAATATTGCACTCAACAATATAGGTGGCAGAACGCATTGCCATATGGCTTTTTGTTTGTATGTAACATAATATCGTGGCTGTATTTCCTCAAATGGAAAGCCAAGAGGCGAGTAATACACTCACTTTTCACTAGTTTTGTTATACGTGTCATGTAATAGGATCTGAGCCTTTGGACCTGCCCTGGATACAAATACTCCATTTCTCTGCCTACCTCTTCGGAGATTACAGCGAGATGTTACGTTTATTTGTCGCTGTTTTTCGTGAGTTACATTAATACTAGTGATTTTCAAAAATAACATAACATCACGCCCCTGTTTTCCTGCTTGAAAATGATACATTTCGAAAGTAGTTTAAGTCTCGGTATCCCTAATTATGCAATTCCCTCTACGTCCAATTCAGGTGTGTTCATTACGTTGGCGCCTGTAGGTACATATAGTTTTGTTGGTTCACATTTGCATACAGCTTGAATTAAATTTGGGACGGTAAAATTATGCGCTTCTCTGAAGATACATATATGTTCGTTTTTGCGAATTCCGAGCTGCGTACTTTTTTACATGTAGGTATACAATTGTAAAATTGCGAACCGTTTTTTGTTTTCAACTCTCTTGTCATTACATTGTTGGACATAGTTATCGTCAAAGAATAAAAGGATTAAGGCCATAGTGTACCACGGTGGCGTTAGCTTATATTATACGTACCATGTGCCATTTAAGAACACTAAGTTTTGCAGGTTTCCTCACGATATTTTTCGTCGCCCTTATATCAAGAAATTTTTAATCTAACAACGTCCATTTTTTGTCGTAAAGAGCTGTGGCTAGGATTTAAACCCTGGCTCCCGGAGTGAGGGGCTGAATTTTAAATTATTAGGCTAGTATTGCTTGCGCAAACGATCCACGTAATAAAAATATTTCATACTACAAGTAACAAACCCAAAATAAATGTAGTATACCCTGTTATACCTAACTTTTAATTCTTTTAATTTTTAATTAATTCTGAAAAAAGACTCGTGTCCATCAGTAGAACGATAAAAGTATTGAAAAAAAATATTTAAGTTTAACTTACATTTTAAGGTAATATTTCATTAAAATATAAGACATACATACCTCTATTGTTCCCTAAAACTCATTTCCCTGATTTGTCAATCCTGATTCGTTACCTGTAGTAATTTAGTAATAAGTAATTCTATTTTTGTTGTAATACATAACCAATGACATGAACAAGATTATATTCCTATATGGAGATGTTAATGTGCATTTATGATAGTAAATACGCGCTGGGTATACGATCTGTGACTTTTCTCAGAAATTAATTATTAAGTTGACTGCCTCGTTGGTCATGTTGGTTGCAAGTGCGACTGCCGATCGGGATGTCCTGGGTTCAATTTCCGGGTCGGGCACTATTAAATTTTTCTAATTTAGATTTTCTAGTAGAGGCTCGAAGTCTAGATGTGTGCACAATGTATGGCAATAGGCTCACCACCTGTCCCAAAGTGGGACGAAACGTAACTGGTGAGACGTGGGAGTGTTCTACATTCCGCTGCCTACCTTTTCGGAAATTGTAGACGTGATGTTACGGAAATTATTAAAATGAATTATGCTAAGAACGTATCGAACGCTTCAGGGAAATTAATTACTTACTTGCAACGGCGTTCTCGCTGAAAAGGTTTTCAATTAATAACACGCCTTCATTAAACTAAAATAACTTTTGAAAAGTAAGCAAAAGCATTTTGTGATTATGAAATATTATTTATTCCCATGTACTCAGATGAATACTCAAGCATTCTGATTATTTCTCATCTAATGTAAAAATTTGAGAGATATGAAATGATTATGTAAAGACGCATATTTATAAAGAATGTGGTTTTAAAAATGATTTACACACTAATACATACATAATATATTAATTTATGACTAATGCCGCTAACTAAGACAGCTACTACCATGTGACATATTTGTAGGAACAAGAACTCTATCCCCATGATACAGATTACCTCTATGCGCACTAACATGCCTCGCTACTGCAAAAAAGGGACAGCAAACTTCATACTGGAAAACTGCTTTACATACTCGTAGATTTTGAAATGAAAGGATGGAAGTATGACATAATTAATGATAACTATGCGTGACATGACTAATGCTTCCAGCATTCAAAATGTACTTTGTATATATTCCTTAGGAAACTTATAACTTTAGGTTTTAATACATTTAGTACTACACTCCTCTGTCTACCTCTTTCGAGATAACAGGCGTGATGTTACGTAGAATTTTTATATAATTAATGTTAGTGTGGGATACGATTGTCAATATGTAATTAATTTTCTTAATACACTTATTCTGTGTATTAAATAAATAATTATTTATTCAATACATTTACTATAAAAGAGCTGTGATAGCTTAGTGGTTTGAAATTCAGCCTATCACTCCGGAGGCCCAGGTTCTAATCCTCGCACACCTCTTCACAAATGTTCGTTTTAAGGTTGCTATATGCTTTAATGGTGAAGGAAAACATCTTGAGGAATCCTCTACAACTTAAAGATAAAAAAATGTTCTCTAAAGGCGTGTGAAGTTTGCCAACCACTCGTGACCAGCGTGGCAGACTATGGCCTTGACCCTCTCATTCTGAGAGCAGACCCATGTTTCAACAGTAAAATATAAAAAAGATTCAGAAGAAAGCCCACTATTACCAAACTAGCCCGGGGCAAAACGCAACCGGGAAGCGGTGATGTTGAGGAGTCAACGAATGAAGGAAGCCGCGCACCGCCGCTAAGAGCGGTTGCAGCGAAGGAAATTTTGTAGGGGTGCACTGCACGAAGAACCGGCTTTCATGTGGAGTGGCACAATCGCACTGCCTGTCCGTACTGACAGCTATTGTACGGCGTCAACTAGTTTCATACAAACCGATACAACGTAAGATCCGTATCACCACAGATCTGAACGGCAGGCGGCGCCGTGCAATAATCAAAATGAAAAGGACGATTTTCAAAATCGAATAACTCAGAAACCATTTGACATAACATTTTCAATTATTTCACTGGTACATAATTTGAATACCAAATATTATCCCAATTATCCTGTTATATGGAAAGACAACGAAGTTATGATGGCAGGGAAAACACGATGAAACGTTTGGTCTAGATAACACACTGCGCGCGTCGACTTGAAACTTCGCCCGGCGCACTGCCGTGGGTCTAAGTCACGAAAATAGGATGCAATTAATTCCCAGTTTCTTAGTATTTAAGGTTCATTGATTATTTTATGTTTGTTAGTAAATTACTCCAACATGTCTGATGTACGACTAAATTCCCACAGCACGAAAATAATCACGCGTAATTACGCGTAATTACTAATGTCCTTTTTTTATCTTCGTTGCCGGGTTTTAAGCATTCTTTAGAACCCATTCCTAAAATATGTTATGTATAGTTGTAAGACTGATAAATTTCAAAAGGTAATTGACAATTGTAAATAATTTCTCGTTATTATTGTTTCTTTGTTATTTATGAATATTACTTATTTACTGTAATCTTGCCTGAAATGACTAGACTAAAAGAAGTGTCTACATGTACATATGTAGATCTGTGTTTTATTAATATACAACGTAGCGTATTAATATACAAGGTCGTGTTGTAAATTAAGTAACCTAAGCTCACGCCAATAATCCCCGAAGAGGTAGGCAAAGGGGGTAGAACACTCCCATGTTTCACCAATTACTTTCACGAACCGTTATGGAACAATGGATAAGCTCTTTCCATACACCGGGCACAAATCCAAACTTCAATAACCTACTTGAAATTTCAAATAGAAAATCTAAGTTTTTAAAATCCAATAGTACTTTTTTTGTATCGAGCGGGCGGAGGGGAAGGGGGGGGGAGTGTCTTCAAAACGTATCCGATTTCCTAGGTTAGATACTGGGTTATGTGGGATTTATAATATCAATAAAACTCCCGCGGTGGCCTTCTTATGCGCTAATAGGAAGACTCCGGGATTTCCCACGGAACGGATGTCACATCGTCGTCCTTCCCAGGATCAGTTCCAGTTCCAGCTTCCACTCTAACCCCTCGTAATCCGGAAAGACCCATTATAGTTACCTCTAACGACAGGCAAGATATACCGTCGCTCGTATTCTGGTCCCGAGCTACAGGGACGAAATCTAATAGTATCTGACTCGGGAATCGAGCTCAGGACTTCTCGATCAGTAGTCATGCCTTGCAACTCGACCAACGAGGCATTCGAGTAAATTAAATCAACAATGTTATTTGCAATGAACAACCGTTTTGGAGACTATAATTTTGCGGGCGCTCCATTTCGAGGCGAAAAACGTGACCATAGTATAATTGTGGCGGACATTTTACTTCGCAATTGCATTCGCATTTTTCTTTGTAGGAGAAATAGCAGCGTATATTCCACGAACTTATACACCATCATGCAAACACCATTTTGTCGGATTATTACAAATTAATTCATTACAACTTTTTACATGCCTAAATCGATCTAAGTAAAACTTCGGTAATTTGTATGTCATATTGATCAACAAGCCCATTAATTCCAGTTTTTAGATGCCTAATCATACATAGATGAGGAAGCGCAAGCAAGTAGATGTTAAACAATCGCAGGACTTTCAAATTCTTCGCCAACTATTCAAGAATACTTGACAAGATTTTTATTATTTTAAGTTTCTCAATGCTTCGTACTTTGCGTCCAGCTGAGCACACTGTACAATCGTACGTAGTTCCTTACATTTTCTGATAAATCATTTTGTGTTACAGTTGTGGAAATATGGCTTAATTCGCAACTTCCACTTTCTAAGACAAATGTCACTATCGTAACGCTGAGATATCAAATAATATTCATTTAAGTATAATACATTTTACAGCCTTGCTATCCTCTTGTATAATTTCTAAATAACTTATAGGTATGTATAGGACTAATCAATTTTATATATATTGTTACTCATAATATGTATTTGTATTTAGGACATTAATCAATATAATGTAACGCGTACCTTTATATCGTTCTTTATGATTATATTCATGCCATCTACTTAAGGGTTCTCGCTGACTTTTGTATACTTTGCAGTTAAAGCTTCTCGTGTGCCAAATTCCTTTCATAATAATTAATCAATCATGAGTAATCGTTGTTTTTATTTATGTATTACTGAGAATAGCAAATAATTTGATATCAATACGATACCACTTGCTCTCTCACAATTAATCATTATGACAGTTGAGTTAAGATATGTACATACATATATCCGAAGAATATATGGAAACAACAATTCAATGTAAAAATATTTGCTTGAAAAGTGTCTGATCATTTACATCTGAATATGTGACTCGCTATACAACCAGAATTAGATCTGAGCAAAATCATTTCAGTAATTTAATTTCATTTTAGTACAGGTAGGTATGAGCGTTCATGAATACGACATTGTTAATAGCGAGCGAAGCGTGAAGCCTCATAATCGACTGTCAAGTAGTTCCAAATATCTCCGATGCATGTATTGACGAGCACTGATGCACAGAGTAACTCTGGGGAGCTGTTCGTATGCACTGCATTGCGGACGCTGTTGAACAAATAGCAGCTGGCGGTGAGCCCTGCCAATTCTACGTGAACAAGTGATTTCATTGCATTAATCCAAGATCAATACAGTTATATGTAGGTACAAAACGATTCGGCTCGGATGATTTTAATGAAGAGTGTACGTGATTATCCATTAATAAAAAAGTAATATTATTTTTGTGATGGTGTAATTGATCATACTATTTAATTTAGCATAAATTATGCTCACAAGCGATTGTGATGTTCCAAAGGGGAAGGCGCGTAAATAAAATCGTAAGTCACGTTGATAGGGTATAGCGTCATAGGTCATACATCATCATTCGTTTGTCGTTGCATCTTTGAACAATATTTCTGTTTATTTATATTATTGATTGCTTACTTTAAGCTTATCCAAAACAAAAGTAATAAAGTTCTCTTGCATGATTAGAGTCAATATGAAACAAAATCTTATCATGTGGCGATAAAAGACGTTTGAGAAAACAACCGTCTTGCGCGACGCAACCTTTATTGCCGCTGACACCATGTTTCATTTTGTTGTTAAGAAAATATACACAGACAAGTTCTCAAGCACGCCACTCCTCGGGGGTGCAAAAAAAATATGTGTAGGACTTAGACCTTACAACAAAGAAATTAAATATAAGGTGTAACTAAAGTCTACATGTTTTCTAAGGAGTGTGAAGGCTGCCAACCCACAATTGGCCAGCGTGGCACACTAAGGCCTCAACGGACTCATTCTGAGAGGAGACCCGCGTTCCAACCGTGGATCGATAACAAGGGTAGAAAAAAAACAATAAATAGAAATAACCTTTTTTGAACTGATTTAATATTGAACTAGCTGACCCGACAATCCTTATTCAGTCTATTTGTACAAAAAAATAATTTAGATAGAAATTTAATACTGAGAACAAATAGCAGCGCATCCTGATCGCACATTGGAATGTTAAAATTCACAAAAATCAAGTGAAGATTGCGTACGTCATAAGCTCTCTTGTCCATACAAATATCAATTTGACTTACGTACTTTTCAATAAACCAAAATCGTTAAACAAATTAGATAGTTATTTAGTTACATAAATGAATAATATAGTTATAGATATTTAGATTTATAATCCAAATAACTATATTAATAATTAACCCTTTAATAAAATTTACCTGGAATAATAACATTAAACACGTTATCGTAAACGCTGCCCTGTCGGTGGGTGAGCTAAATTAGATTCGTTGAGTTATATAGCGCCTTATTGGCGCGGACTACAGCCCGGCAGGGTTGATTAATGCCTGCATAGTTTCTATTACAACGTTATCTGTAACCTAGATATTGTTTCGCTGATATACAAATTTTCATTAAAAAATATGTTACTTTTACCTGATTAAAAACACGTTCCTGTTTATGCAAATAGACGGATGAATTCTATTTCATCTAATGTTTAATTACAGGATAAAATTATTTTTGCCGTTTGCTTTTACATCTTTTTTTAGTAGTAGTTCTTACAAACACGTATCGTAACTCACACAACATTTCATTAGTGGAAGTTTTTGTATATTGTGTTTCACGTACGACATACGTTAGTGAAAGTGTGACACGAATTGTATTTTTACCGTATTCAAGTGCATGTAGAAACATTATGAACAAACATTAGGAAATGAATTCAATAGCATCATTTTTACACCGGCCCCACAATAATACGTCATATTATAATGTTAATATATATTATCCGCCAAATAAATCTATATACGAATATAAGTGTAAATGATAATGGTATTACTGATTTAGTATAAGAACGATTCATCTCGAATCTTTCGAAAGAAAATAAAACCGTAACAGGGTAAATAGGAGATTGAAAGTTTTCATAAATAATTAACTTTTTATATAAGGAGAACACTCAGGCGACTTTAATGATGTGGGCAAGCTGTCAATTCGAAAATCTCATTGAACAATTGGATATAACGTTAACACACGCCTCTAATCCCCGAAAAGGTAGATAGATAGAGGAAAGTAGTATACTCCCAGGTTTCACCAGTTAAACAACTGTACATATGTAGTTAATTAAAGTTTGCCAACGTATATAACCTTAACCCTCTCATTCTCAGTGGAGATCTGTGTCCAGGGTTTGAGCGATAAAAAGGTTTGGAAGAGAAAATAGTTACGGATGTCGTCTATTTTATAACTGTAAAAATAAGAGAAATAACAAGCGAAAGCCTAATATTAAGTTATTAAATAGCAAAGAGTAGAATTTATAAAGAAAAGTATAATAACAGCTGCTATTGGAAACGTACCAAACGGCCCCAGGCGATCGTAAGATTTAAAATGCGAAAAAAGTAATAAATGGATCCCCCAGATTTCTGAGATTCCATATTGAAGTATGTTAAAGTATTGTGAAAGCGAACTTCTTCATTATAGATCTACAAAGAAATCTTAGGTAGTTGTATAACCACAACGGGGGAGAAAAGAAGCGTAGAGCTTGAAAAAATTATTAGGTTTGTCGTAGAGGAATGAATAACAATTGATTAAGTCTTGTATATATTTCATAGGATTTTATAAAAGAAACACCAGATTTTGTAAAGCCGCAAAATATGAAGCCGGCTCGTGTTGGTTGCAAGTGCGACTGCCGAACGGGAGGTCCTGGGTTCGATTCTCGGGTCGAGCACTACTAAAATTTTC
>DWDV01001209.1:0-13827 GCA_018245615.1 Mimoniades ocyalus | reverse complement strand
AACCGGTGAAACGTGGGAGTGTTCTGCATTCCTCTGCCTACCTCTTCGGGGATTACAGGCGTGAAGTTACGTTAATTCGATTGATTTAATAATATTTATGTTAATTAAATAAACTATCATGTTACACGGTGTACGTAATTTACGACGAGTATAGATACTCAATAACGAACCGGTCCGAGAGAACAAATATATGAGAAAATATGTTACGCTACTTAGAAAGTGATAAATAATGTTGAATGTGTTGTAATAGTTTTGCTGGCGACGATTCGTCATGTTCATTGCTTCCCGGGAAAAGGAAGTTAGTCTAATGTATTCCTAGTAGCCGTCGGGACGGGTATTACCGGATTAACGGGTATAAAGGGATTTAATTGCACACACGGTGTTTTTTGGGACTGCATATTTTCGTTTACTTGTAAAAAAAAACAATAATTAAATGAAAATATCTTTACGATGCAAAATAGTGGTTTGAGACTTGATATATCCACACCCAAAGTTATTCTAGAAGGAATATTCCAGAAGTATCCGTAACAGGACGGGGAGTGATGCTATGATAATTAATATAATAACGGAGCAAAAAAAAATGTGACATCCCGTCTGTAATCCCTGAAGTGTGAAGAGGTAGGCAGAAGAGTGCACTACACTTCTACGTCTCACTATGGTACAGGTAGTGAGTTCATTGCCATACACCGAGGATAAAATTAAACTTGGAAGCACTACTACAAATTCTGTTAGAAAAATCCAACACAACCCGGAAATTGAATCCAGGACCTCTCGATCGGCAGTCGCACTCGCAACCACTTAACTAACGAAGAAGTCGATTAATTAAAAAAAAAAAAATTTGAACTCCAATTGAAAAAGATTTTAAACGCAAACATTATTCAGTATCATAATCATGTTCCTATCATGTGATACAATTGGTAGTGAATACACGAACTGAAACACTTGATAGTGCTTTGTGCTCCTGTTTTATAGTCATTAGGATTTGATCACCGTGCGTTGTGTGAAAAGTTCCGTAATCAGTTGTATTTTATTTATTGGAAACCTTTTTTCGTAAATTATTTATACTTTAGAGCCGTGACGAATGAGAGCTGGACTGAAATTGCTGCGTCAGTGCTTCCTACCTACCCCGTAAGGGACATGGCTTGGTGATATGATAATAATAAAATAAAACTTTTGCTTAATTTTTTTGCCATTTAATTACTCTCAAGCGACCCACTCATTGCGAGGTCCTATCCCAAGAAGGTTCTATCCCCGGGTCGAGGCAAGTTTAATTCGGATTTTCCGATCTAAAACTAAAACCAGTAGCTCGGAGACTGAATTTCTCTTCTTATCCCACGGAACGTACAAAATAACTGCGGAATCGTGGGGAATGCGCTACACTCGTTTACCTAACCCTTGGAAAATACATGCGTAATGTTGTCATATACCGTCAGACGACGTGTTTTATTCTATTATGATTGTTAATTAATACATAAATTACAGCAAAAAAGTACATATGTGTGAACATGTCCCACGACACGTCTAATGTAAGTCTTGTTTTTGTACACAGTTTTAGAATACATAACTAACAAGTACTGAGCGAGACAATACAAAAATACTTTTACACAAATCTTAACCAGGTACTAAAATACCTTTTTGGACACCTACGTAGCTATATGTTTGAAAATATTTATGTAAGTGTTCTCTACTTCGTGAGGTACCCGGTTTGTTAATGGTGTAATATTTTAGAACCTCCAAAAGGCTTACCTCTTCGGGGATTACAGGCTTGATGTTGTTTTTCAACAACATACACATGTATTTCAGCCTCATATTGCAATGACGATGATCAGTAGCTATTACGAGAAATAGGTGTTTATTTTCGAAGTTTTCAAGTTGATTAAAAATTAAAAGACACTTAGAAGCAATAGAGTTAAAAAGTTTTGTAACTGATGAAACGTCGGAGTGCACTACACTCTTCTGCCTACCTTTTCGGGAATTGCAGGCGTGATTTAACTTTTTTAAGAATTTAGTATACTTATTATGAAGTTTACAAGAAACTGTGCGAATATTGTGTGGGTCTTCAATATGGACTTACAAATAAAAACAATGAACAAAATGTACAGTTGTCTACATTAAGACGAGTACATGAAAATACTTTAATATTGCTAAGCATTAGAAATTCGGAGCTTAGTGCCATTAAGGACTTTTTTTCTAATTGTTTCTACGAATAAGTTACCTGTCTTCATTAAAATTAATTACACAAAATACTCTAAATACAGCTACAATAACATTTAAACATTGTAATAAAAATTTACCAACACGTGTAATTTTTCAAAACAATAATACTGGAATCTAAGAGTAATATAATATTTGAAACATTAGTGTGGAAGGACTTCCTATTACCTACTATTTATTTCCTAAGTACCTTCTATCAACACACGACCGGTCGCATTCCGACATGAATCATTTGTTTTTTATATGTGACGCATCGTTCAACACATAACTCACAAAAAGTTAAATGAGAAAACTATTTAACTTACATGTAAAATGCTAACTCCATTGGAGTTACTGCGCTACAGTCGTAGTTTTTTGTTAGATACAATCACTAAGGATTCGGAAAAATAATAGATGAATTTCAGTTAAAGATAAGTAAATATGAAAAGTTACAATCACGTTTGCATATTTTAAATAGATAACTTAATAAACAACAATTTTGCATATAAAAAAAATATTTACCCTCAATTTTCCAAGCGTTGATAATAATAAACACAGAATATCCAGTTTAACTTGCTTGTGTACCGGAGTCCGTTTATTACGTAAAGAATAATGCACAAAATTTCTCCTTGTAACTGTTTCACACTGTTTTGCGTCAAATTCTAATACACTCGCGCGAACTTAACTTTTTCGCGGCATAATGTGATCGTGGCGTGCACTACTGTCGCACATTCTCTACGACTTCACCATAGCGATTACGTTCAGCGAATACAAAACAATCGTGCCGGCCCTCCTATATGATAGTGTGACTCACGTAGGTAGCTTATATTTACTGTTATTCATATCGTGTTGCGACCTCTATTGTACACTAGCGTTATCATTATTAAAACCGCATGAAGCGTTTAAAATTAGTGCTAATATTGTTGACTAGATGTCGCAACTAGAATAGTTTATGTTATGACTTTTCAGTGTTTCGGAATATATTTGAATAAACAGTCATTTTAAACAAATCACTTATGACGCAAAAATATTTTTTTCTATATAATTGTTTACAGCTATAAAATTAGTAATTTTTGTTCATTTTGGCTTCCATACTCTTTTAGGTGTTCATCTGTTCATTCTAATGAACTGTTTTGTATTGTATCTGTGGTGACAATAATTCATTCTTTCTCTGTCAAAATGGCTGCCGCGCAGGAGGTGCGTGTTTAATTTCATGTGATTTATTCTTTTGAAAGGTATTTTTTACGGTAAATATAATGTTAAATAATGACACTTTTTACCTTTTCAGACTAGACGTGAACCAATTCAGGCCGTCCAAGTATTCGGCCGCAAGGTAAGTTTACTGTAGTGAGTCCACGTGTTTCTCATTTATTTAAGCAATCTGTATTATCTTTTTAAATACCAGTGCTTAAATTGTTATTCCATGTCTTTTTCTGATGTTTTTATGCATAAAGTACCAACTTGAATGAGACACTACCTTTCCTGCCTTATCCGTTGTATGTAACCTATTGTATGGTACAACGGTTTACCGGAAAGCAGAATATGGTTTTCAGAGTACCAGCCAGCTTAGAAACATTTTTCTAAGGTGTTCTTAGTGGAAACAACATATATAATATCATGTTATACTGTTGTATCAAATCAAAATCCACGATAAAATACATAACCTTATCCACAAATAAACAAGCAATTTTGCTAAACTGTTAATTACACCAACATTAGTTTTGTCTCCAGTATATAATTCCATTGACTAAATTGATTCATTATATTCATATTTATACCCGTTTTATATATTTATCTTAGTGTATTGTACGTACAAACAAAGAACATTTCTGTTATTAAACATACAACGTAAGTATTCAAAGAACAACTAGCAGGGTATTAATTCATATTCTATTGCAGAAGTGTTATTTTGGGCACTAGAAATTTTACAACTTCACTTCATCATCCGGTTTCAATCCATCACAGGTCATATGATTCCCCTAATGATAAAAAAGTGAATATATTAAATTTAATGAGCTGTTGTGTTTCAGAAAACAGCCACAGCAGTTGCGTACTGCAAGCGTGGTCATGGAGTGCTTCGTGTGAACGGGCGTCCCCTCGACCTAGTGGAGCCCCGCCTTCTGCAGTACAAGCTGCAGGAGCCCATCCTCTTGCTCGGCAAGGTAACAACATTGTTGGATCAAATCATTTTGGGTATATAATATGTGATTTATGTAATATTCATACATGTTACAGCTAAACATGGGTGTTGTATCAGTCATCATGATATATTATTGGGATGGCATGTTGCATGTTTACTAACGGCTTTATCAGACCGGCGTATTTTCGGCGTGTGTACGTTCGTTTTTGTTCCCGCATAGAAGCTGAAGGGTTAACCCAAACATGGTTAACTAATGAAAGGGTTAACCCTTTTGAAAGGCTTAAGCAGATGAACCCGCCTACAAGTTTTCTCTTTGTTTCACATTAAGGGAGACAACCACAAACTTGTTTGTTTTATTAAGGCCCAAAAAACAATGCATATCCTAATCAAGCCCAATATGCTGGTCTGAAAAAGCCCTAAGAATCATAATACCGGAATGTGTGGCCAATTTTATTTTGAAAAGTTTACAGTAGGCAAGTTTAAAGTATGTATGTTGTGAATATATATGGAATCAAGTGTTAACCTCTTAGGCACTGATCACCGCTATAGTGGCTTATGTGGATGTATCTTTCTGCACGGTGCACCATAATAGTGACTTTCCCGGATGCCATCTCTCGAAACAAATTTAATCATCAAACACTTCATTCCAATGTATTTGTGTAAAGAACAGCATTATCCGTCACATATTGCAGTGCCGTATCATTTACACATTATTTGCCTTGAACTCTGCCATACCGAGAAACAGCCCCGTGTAAAGTTCCTCTGTGCCTAAAAGGTTAATTTGTGCAAGTTTTTTATACACAATAATTTGTAATACTTTGCAATCAATGAGAATTTTAGTGAAATTTGTTGCTAGAAAAGCTTGGTAGAGACAGTTTAGGAACGTAAATAACTATGACTTAAAGATATTGTTTAACATACAATTGAAATCTGGGCTTTTTAATGCACACACATTTAAAATTTGGTCTTTTTTATTCTCTGCTTGGATAGAACTTACTTATCATATTTGTTTTACAAGTTTGAATTTCTTGTGTGTGCTCTTTATTAAACACATGTTACTATATTAATTGTACTCGTAATCTCCACTTGTTATTTTTTTATAGTTATAGAAATTTAACTAGTATTAATTAACTTTTTGTTTGATTATAGCCATGATAAATTTGTCACTTTCGGTTTTTAATAAATATGCTTTGAATTATTATTGTGTTCCAAAATGTACGGTTTAATCAATTTTAACTTGAACAGAATAGTATTTTGGTAGACACTGTGACTAATCCTTTCTCCATGATAGCTGATCACTTAAGATTGCTGTGTCAGCTGTATACTCAATGAAGTAGTTTGGTGTGTAAATATTGAGTACTATGGTTGTGTAAGGTATGTGTTTAGTACTGACTGCTATGGTTCATGGATACATCCATAATTGTCATTTAATACTATGTTAGAATAGAGTTGATATACATATACCTATATGTATATTTTCAAGTGGTCTGAAACTTTTGGCTGGTATTGTTTGATTTTTTTATTATATTGCTATGTATTTAATGCTTGTACGAGTTGGTTTTTATATATTATATAAATTATATATATTATATGAATTATATATTTTGCATGTTGATTTCACATTTAATTGTGCTCAGTAGTCAGTAGTCAAGTTTTTGTTTTATTTTTTTCTGAGTTTTTTTTTTCTTCTACTTGTATTGCCTAATGTTAATTAGACATGGACTAAGTTATGTTTGTCAATGCATCTTGAAAGTTTAATTCAATGAAATTTTGTACTATAAAACCGATGATAGTTTTAAAACCATTTTACACAATATATTAACATTTTGTTACCAATGATGACCGAATCTTATTCCGAAACTGAGCATTTTATGTGAAGTAAACAATCTCTGAATTTTCTTATTAATTCAATAGAAACATTTTTTTTTTTTAAGCTAGACCTGACAAAATTTTTTGTATGTTTCAGGAAAAATTCTCAGGTGTTGACATCAGAGTAACAGTTAAGGGTGGTGGTCATGTTGCCCAGGTGTATGCTATCAGACAAGCCATCTCCAAGGCACTCATCGCTTTTTATCAGAAATGTAAGTAAAATTTGTCAGTGCCTTTTCTTCTAAATCTATTGTTTGAAGTGGGAGGGTGGGTGTACAAGATAAATTATCAGATTAAGGTTTTGTTTCTGTAATGTAAAAATGTCTGTTACAAGGTGAACCATTCATTGCTAAAAGTTGATTTAAATTTTTTTTTTTTTGTAGACAGTACATTAATAAAACAACATTCAAACACTATGTTTTAAAATGTAATTAATGTACTTTTATTAGATGTGGCATAATATGCTATAATTTTTTTAAATATAGTACTCTTGATTTTGATGCATTATTAAACCTTGACCACCCATCCACACTTCACCCTTTCTTTCCAAAGCTGTTTTGCCCCATGCAAGTCAGTCATTTCAGAGAAAGGAGAATAAATGTGACATTACCAAACGGTTTGTGTTGTATGTATCACCAAGCTTGTTTGAAGTGTACACTACATTTGATTATTCCAATAAAATAACTATTGTAATATAAGATGTCTTTTCTGTCTGAAGGAGTTATGTAGAGCTAATAAAAAAATCAAATAAATTTATATCAAAAAATATGTAACAGTTTGCTTACTGGCTAATGTTTACTTTTGTATTGTCAGATATTTAGAAATAGTAGAATACAGAATAATTGTGACTACACCATGTCCATTACACATTGGGGATTTTTTCTGTTTACAGATGTAGATGAGGCATCAAAGAAGGAACTCAAAGATATCCTTGTCCAATACGATAGAAGTTTGCTGGTGGCGGACCCCAGGCGCTGCGAGCCAAAGAAGTTCGGCGGTCCGGGAGCCCGCGCCAGATACCAGAAATCTTATCGTTAATCTACACTACGTTTGCCGTGTGGTATCACATTGAACTGTTTGCTGTTGATGTGATACCATAGGGTGTTTTAAAATAAAAAGATAGAAAACTATACCAGCTTTCATTTATATCGACTAGATAATTACCATCAGTAAATAAAAATTTAATACTGTTCATTTGTAAATGCATTAATTATAAAAGGGTTTGCTGTTCAGGCTATTTTTTTGGAAAAGTGTATAATAGTACAATATTGTCGAGAGTTGAGAAATTGAAAGTAGGTATACCTAGAATATTGCTTCAACCTGAAAAATAAAGGAAAAAGAACGGGAGAATTATAATTATCCATGTTTTATAGTGAAAGTCGGGAGAGTTGGAGAAATTGCAAAATCAATTTTCGTGTAGACCTGATCGTTACTGACGATAGGAGCGACGTTTAAATGAATTTTAGGGTTCCGTTATCTCTGGCAACACAGTTTACAATACGTTTCCAATGGTTTTTGCACAAATTAACAAAACGATCATACGCAAAATTGAAGTTCGAGACCAACAGTAATGGATTAGCGTGTACAATGAATGAGGAACAAGTTAAAACAACATTTAAGCTAAAAGTATTATTTAGGATTTGATTTGTTTGCGATTTTTTTGTCATTCCTGTTAACCAGGTAAAATTTTGGCAGTGGCTTGGTGCAGGTGTTAGTCGCCCGGGTTGCAAGTAAATTTTGCCGTCCCCTTAAGTTACATAGGTTTTGCCGTATGACAATGACGTCAACGACAAAAAAGGTCAACTGCTTTGGTATATTGTTAAGTATTTTATTATTTATTGTGAAATTTTGCCGCCCCCTAAAGTGCCGCTTCTGCCGCCCCCCTTTCCCCCCACGCTACGCCACTGGCAACACCTATATGATGTCATGTATTATAATCCTTTTAATTTTTTTTAATGTAGTGTTTATTGATTGTCGGGTTTTCTAAACAGACGAAAATAACATTTCAATGAGTTCTGCTTATTTATGTATGGGTACAAAGAAAGAGACACAACAAAATGAAACAAGATGAGTATAATGATGAGAGTTTATTGATCATATTCCCAAAAAATGTCAAGGCAATGTCTTTATGATACGTCATTTACACGGAATATAAATGCAATTCATGAGTACGACGCGCTTACACTATATTAGTACACAATTTTGAGGCCACAAAGATATGTTTAGTTGCGTTAGTGAAACAACCTCTTCAACAAAGTAATTAATAACTCCATACTTATATGGCATAAAAATTAAAACTTAATGAGATTACTTAATTATTTATTAACAGATCAACAAAATGAGAAGAAACTTAAGTGTTTAATAGCACGCATTAGATTAAAACTTAATGTTCGTGTTAACAGTTATTGTCTTTTATTTAATTTGAAAGTAAAACGTTATAACACTAAATACCTTATATGTTAATACTACAAAATTATGCTAAAAAATAATTTGCACGAGAAACTATAGTCAATTCATATGATCGTGACATTCTAATCTTTCAAACTCTAAATTATATTTTTAATAGTGCATTTTTTAATTTACCAAGAATTTGGACCATGTAGTAACATTCTAAAGGTCATAAATTTTCAATTGTTATTAAATGAGTGCTCAGTAGTCATTTTTATAAAAAATACATGAGTTGTTTATTATAAAACATGCTATTGTTATTATTGATTTTGGTTTCATCAGTTTCTTATTTTATGTTAGTAGATTTAACAAGGTGTAAACTCAAAATCTTAATCAACAAGAATGTATAAGGTTTAAAAGAATGTAGACTGCGTTCAGTAATTAGTCGTTAATCTAATAATGGCATAAAAATTAATAACTAAAAATAAACAGCTACCCAATAATTTTTGTGCTAACCAAAGTTGTTTCAAAGCTATTAGGACATTTTCTTGACAAGATTTAAAAACGTCTCGCTATGTACCAGTTGCGTTTTAATTTAACGCGACGTTTTATATCCAACGAATTAAATCAAAATCTTTACACGATGATTACTAGTTCAATTACTTCTTGTGTTTTATTGATGAATATTACTTTCAAACATCTTTAGATTGCTATAGCGGCCTAATTATAATATAAAAATACATACTTTGCTTTCAATTGCATTGTTTTTGGACGACTTTTTTAACATGTCGATATGGACATATATATGTATATTGAGATGAGTTTTATTTAAAACTAGCTTTCATTATTAAATTGATGGTACAAAAAAATACAACATGCATTGACACAGAATCGTTCAGAAACAATACAGTTAAAAGTATTAAAAGAGCCTCTAGTTTTAATACTATGAATTTATTGCTTGTCTTCTGCTTTTTCTTCGTGAATATCTTCGAACTTGGCGCCCATTCGTTTGAGAGCTATTACAGCGGCCACGGCTTTAGCCCATCTCTTCTTGATGACGTATCTCTTGAGTTTGGTTTTTGTCACGTGAAGCTCGGTACACAGCGCAGACTGGATGAGCCACGGGTGAGTCAGTGTCAGAAGCGCGAAGGCGTTCACTAGAGAAATTATAAATATCTTTGTACATTTTGAAATAAAAGTGTGTCACAAAGGTATTACAAATACAATCGAATGAGATAAGCTGTAAGAATACCGTATAACTACAAAATACAGGATAGAAAAGTATGTTAACCGTGTTATGATATAATTAAAAGGAAGAAGATACGGCACCTCGCTTTATATTTAAAAAAAAAAGACATACGGGTCGACTTCCCGCTGATATTTGAAATTGGAATTGCTCATAAAGTGATTGAGACATTGAATTTGTATAATTGTTTTGTTTAAACAACGTGGGGAAAACAGAGACTAAAACGATTTTATACATAATACAATCTTCACGTGTTTATGAATGATCAATAATTTATATAGTTTCTTCATTTACATGTTGCTTTAATTCATTTTACATGTTATTTACTTAACATGTAGTTTAAAAGCTGGTCGGTGCGTGAATATGTTCGACAAATCCACAGAAATCTCCAAAACGGTATTTTGTCTCGTATCTTCCCTTTTCGCATAATAGGGATGTTAATAAACGTTTCATTTAACTTACCTGCTGTAAAGAAGTATGATACTATAATTGCCAGTGATGCTCTTTGAAAAAAATAATGCAACAAATTTAATAAAGCCTTATATTTTAACAACATAATATGTACGTATCATAAAACAATAAATTAAAAATTAATACATAATTACACATAATAAGTACGGATAAGGAACAAATTTGAAATATGCCGATACCATGTATTATGTCAACGTGCTTATTTACAAGAAAAAAAAAAAGTACAAAATTAAGCTATTGTCAATGTTCTCGTAACAATTTGAAAATTGCATCTCAGTCTTGTCCTTCCTTCAACGGATATCATACAGAGCTTTGAGTATGGAGACTAGATTCGTATAAAATTGTCATTTTACGTTCACATGTACAAATCATTAATGTATATATAGTTCATTCCTTACATTGGTAACATACCATTCATTCACAGATCGAGGCTGTTCCGGTCATCAATAGCTCTGACGATGTACTGTACTGTTACATAAGTCAATTCGCTTTTCACCTTCAAATACCTGAAGCATGAAACTTTAGGCTTGCAATAAACTACAGCTGCATAACATATAATATAAGGTATACGTATGAGTATCATTACCCGCAGAAAGCTGTCCTCAATGGTAAAAAATTGTCAAACCCAATTCTTTTCCAGACTTTCTGACTGTAGTCAGCTGTTCCATTGGTGCAGAGATCAAAATATAATAGGATGTAAATTCTGTTCTATACCTCATAGATCAATGAAGTTAGAAAAACCCTGTTTAAATATTTTTAACTATTAAAATAACCTTTCTGAACAGCACTGGACATGGCACATATCAGTTCCTGTCGAAATGAACATATTCATGAGATATCACTTTGAACTCGAAACGCCGGCTGTCACTTTGCTCTTCTGCAGTTTTTCATCTGACGTCTGTCTTTGGAAGAACGCGTGGAGACTGGACATTGAGTTCTGGGCTAATTGATTGGACGATGACCATTCGAAAGATATAGACTGGTGCCTGCCGCCGTTCGATGTCCCGCCTGCGCTCCTCTCCGCTTCTACTTCCTCCGTTTCTCCCCATTTCTCCAGAAGATGTAGAAGTAGATCTTTAGTTCGATGCGCGTTGTTCTCGTGACCCCGTCTGTACGGTAACTGCCTTCCGTTCTCATGTCCGTTCACTAGCTTGTCTATCTGATCCCTACGTCTGTCGAACTCTTCGAAGAACGTGTTCCTTCTATCAATGGGTTGGTCTGGTACGTCCCGACTCATATTGGTGACGCGTTTAGGCCTCGTTTGAGCGGACTTCACCCATGGCATTTTGCTCGTCATCGGCTTCTCCGGCTCCTTTTCTTTTAGGAATGCGGAACTTATTTTATGCATCGACTTCGATGTGAACACTTTTCTCTCCTTCTTTGTCGCGTCGCCGTTCGTTATTGATTTCGTGATTGTCACTTTAGATTCTTTCTTGAAGCCGTTGGTTAATTTTGTGTCGTCTTTTGTTAATGTCCTCGTGGCCGTCACATTTTTGTCCGGCTCCTTCATGTTGTTGTTGTTAGCCAAGTCTGTGTTCATGGTCGATAACATAAATAAGTGGTCGGACAGTTTTTTAATTTCTTCGGCCAGGTTCTTTCTGACGAGTACATCTTGTTTTTTGTGCATGAAGCAACTGCTGTCGGATGCTCTTCTTTCGACTGGGTTGTATCTTGTCGGTGCGTTCGAGGGATCTCTCAGCGGTGGCGGCTCCAAATCGTCTTCATCGAAGACCAGATCTGGAGAACTACTAAGACTACTTCTAGGTGATGGAGAACAGCCTCCAATGGACGATCTCTCGCAGTTGCCATTGGCGAGACAAGTTATCTCGTGGGCTTGGTTGTCAAACACATATGGGGAGTTCGGGTGTTCGCCCCACCGCTCCACGAAGAGCCGGAGGTTGTCTTTAGCGACGTCCAACTCCTGTTTGGGCGACAGCTGTGCTTGCTGCCTGGGTTTGTCCTGCTTCACCGGGGTACGTTTGACGAGCCATCGATGACGCAAGCACTCCGTTGCACTCGGACGTGACCTGCGACAAAGACCCTTGTTACTATTACCCCAACACCTCGAATTGAGTGCAGTTATGAAAGTAAGGTCATGGAAGAGGGTGCAAAGAACGAAAGCGGATAAGGTAGATATGTAAATGAAAAAATAAGTGTACAGGAAGGATCGTGGGTTCTTAATAAAGTATAAAGAGAAGTAATTTATATTAATAAATTATTCATATTATATTAACTACTTCAAAATTCTACTACGTCTACATTAACTCCACTACAGGTTAGCACATACACAGCGATAGCTAATGTGGTTAATGCACAATACATGTCTAAATAAAATGTGTATGAAATGATAAATGTATTAGTTTATATTACATTACAGTGTTGGATGGAACACAACTAGTAACAACGGGTCTTTATCGAGGCTGACTTATATGCAGCTTTGTTTCGAAGCAAAAAATCACAAATTCATAATAGTTCTTCATTTGTACACAGCAGATTTGGTGTCTTGGCTTAGCTCATATATTTGACAGGTAAAAGGAGATGTTTATTTGAACAAATTCTTGTACAAAATTGAACAAATTTGTTCTCTATAAAGGGGCGCGATTCAAATATTCTTTTTTTTCTCTTAATTGTCTACTAAAGCATAATAATAGCGGTTGAGACGGAAAAAATTCGTCGGAATAATGCCTGCCATCTTCTTGGTGACATTATTAGGGAACATTCAGTACAATATTTACAACATATACATTACTTATTTCGCGGACTGCTATAATTTTAAATTGTATTGCATTAACATCTCTTTTGAATGTGAATCAATTCAATGTCAAATTATTTCAGTCGCGCCAATTGTTGATACTCACTCTTTGTCCTTCACGAGAAGCTTCCGGATGAAGTCTTTGGCGTCTTCGGAGATCTCGTTGAAAGCCTCGTCGTCGAAGTCGTACTTGGCCACCGTCACGTTTGCCATGGTCTCTATATCTGTCTCACCCATGAAAGGTGATAAGCCGGACAAACTGGAACAAATCAAGTAAACACCATTGTAATATTCCATCTGACCCACTCCTAACGAATGCTTGTTTTATATTATATTTTTTCTTCTAATATATAGTGGATTTGACAAAGCCTGAAAAATGAAAACTTTTAAATTGAACACAGCTGAATGCTTTTAATACTCTTTATATACATATTTTTTTATTTATCAGTGAACAAAACTACAGTTTACTTTTGGGTCTGTAGAATAATTATGTACAATGAAGTCTGTTAAAAATATGTAAATATTAATTGTTGGATCTCCGGAACAAGGCAGACATTTTAACCCACTAGATCGTTTAAGCGCTCATTAGAAATTTAAATTCATTAAATTACGTTATTAAAATATTATCTGCAATAGTGGAGTCTGGAAGAAAAAAGTAATTATTATGTTAAGTTATTACGTTCGAAAAATCGTTATTTAATAAATCTATGAAATGATTGGGATTTTGACACACTATTTTTATCATTTAAAAAGATAGTAAATTGAAAT
>DWDV01001208.1:0-13828 GCA_018245615.1 Mimoniades ocyalus | reverse complement strand
AATGGTCTGTAAGGTGTACTAATGTAGAATGGTCTGTAGGGTGTACTAATCTAGAATGGTCTGTAAGGTGTACTAATGTAGAATGGTCTGTAGGGTGTACTAATCTAGAATGGTCTGTAAGGTGTACTAATCTAGAATGGTCTGTAAGGTGTACTAATGTAGAATGGTCTGTACGCTGTACTAATCTAGAATGGTCTGTAAGGTGTACTAATGTAGAATGGTCTGAACGCTGTACTAATCTAGAATGGTCTGTACGCTGTACTAATTTAGAATTTTCTGTAAGGTGTACTATTCCAGAATGTTCTGTAAGGTGTACTAAGTCTGCCGACCCGGTTTCACTGTGGCTTTGACCGTATTCACACAGAGATGAGATAAGGATCCAACGGTGAGATTATTAAGAGAGTTTATGATGAGGATGATGCTGACAGTGATGGTGGTGGTGGTAATAATGGTGCATAAGTGCATTGGTAATAGCTTTTGCAGATTGTGTCAAAAACCAAAGATATGTGGACATGTGCGTGCAAGACCAACAGGATGATAATGTGTACAAGAGGACCCGAGTCTGCAACATAAAAAATAACTCCCTCAGGATAACTGGTGGAATCCCAGCGGAAGTCGCGGAGTTCCCCCATATGGTATGTGGCTAACCCATCAAGTCATTTTTTTTCTTTATTTTTTCAACCCTTCTATCGTTCCACTGTTGGAACACGGGTCTCCTCTCCGAATGGGAGGGTTAAGGCCAGCCAAGTGACTGGCAGCGGTCGGATGCAAAGAGCTAAATATCGAGCTTACTGGCGTGCTGTTAGAAGGGCCTGTGGAAAGAAGTGGAATTATTTTTTTTTTGTTATGTAAGTGATATGTAAATGGTTGAATTTAGAAATTTCACTGCAGGCGGCGCTGGGCTGCGCAAACAACATAGATGGAGACGACGTGGACATCGTGTGGGTCGGAGGTGGCTCCCTGGTCAGTGAGAAGTACATCCTGACAGCGGCTCATGTGTTAGTCCACTTAACGTAGTAAGTGATCACTGTAATATACTGAGACATCTCCACATGCAGTCATCTGATCCCAAAGTCAGCATCAAAAGAGCTCGCGATATGGTAACCAAACAGCTGATAAACTAAATATATACATATGAATATATAATTATATAAATACTGTTTACATTCAGATACAGAACAAATACTTGTGCTCATCACACAAATACATATTTCTGAGTGAAAATCGAACCCACGACCATCAGCGTGACAGTCCGGTACACTAACTGCTGCACCGACGGACTAGTCAAAGATAAGTCGATCTGTAAGAGAAGATATATTTGTACCCCGTATAATAAAGCTGACGAAACGATAGATTGATAACGGAGATTGTTTCAGCGGCAAACTCCAATACGCCCTGCTCGGCGCGGTGAACAAAACCGATATAAGGAGCGGCCAACTCTTCAACATTATACGACTGATTCCACACAAGATGTACACCGTATCCAACAAGCACGACGACATCGCTTTAGTGGAGCTGGACAGAGAGTGAGTGTGTTACCCAACTGGCTATTGGAGAGGTGACCAATGTAGCCCTGGTTGCTGAACTTTGAGTTCTTGGTTCGATTGTCAAACTTCTTGGCGCTGTAACGGCGGTTTCTTTTAAAAGCACGTAACATCACGTCATATTACCTGTAATCCCCGACGTGGTAGGCAGAAGAGGAGTGCAGTACACTTCTACGTTTCACTAGATACGTTCATGTCCCGCTATGGAATAGGTGGTGCGTCTATTGCCATGCATTGAACACAAATCCAGCCTCCGATACAAAACTAAAAATTATGTCTAGAATTCTAATTTAGAAAAGTCGAATCATACTCCATCCGGGATTTCAGCTCAAGACCTCCCGATCGGCAGTAGTGTTTGCAACCAGGCTACCAAAAATTCAATATAGGCATTGTTATTAAGAAATCGAGTCAATCCAGAACTGCGCCACAAGTAAAGCGTTATTAGAAGTAGCTGCAAGTATAGCGAGAAGTTTTGGAAACGAATGGATGTGTGGGAATTATCCCAAAATATTATGTACTAAGCACAGACCAAGATTTCCACTGGCTGTGGTTCTCGCAAACTTCTTCCGCTTCCTTTATATTTATTAAATCCGTGTCGGGCCGGATAAGGGATATATCCCCCAAACCAATGTATACCAGAACATCAGGGTGCCGTAAAAGGCGACTAAATTTGGCACTACATAGGTACGGCTAAATGTCCTGGCCGCTACGGGCAGCAGTGTAGCCTGCGCGAGAATCCACGCTATGCAATCCCCATACCGCAAGCCCAGCGTGGTGATTATAAACAGAAACCTCCACGAGGAACCTACGTCAATTTAGACAGTCTAATGATGTTATGTGTGCTCGCCTATTAAACGCGCGCTTTTGACCAGAACCTTTTTACCGTTCCGCATGGGTGTCCTGTCAAAATGGGAAAGGTGGAAAGATAAGTACCCGTAAAATCGGTCACGATAACATACATAGAGCAATGTTACCCCAGGGTCAGATACTCGGAGTTCATCAGACCGATCTGCCTGCCGGTGCCCGGCGTCAAGTTCGACGACACCCGGATAATAGCCGGCTGGGGCCAAACTGCTCAGCACTCGTCCACATCAAACATCTTGAAGAAGGTAACTACATATACGCCATTTTTGTTCTTTTCGACCATTTTTTATTGCCCAATCAGTGTAGGGACGGAGTAAGAATACATTCCTCGACCCCGTGCCGAAATACAGGGTGTCGTAAGAGGCGACTGAATCAGACGCTAGCAGAGCGCGGTATGAAGCTGTCTGCCATCGTCAAATCAAGAGATATTTAATCTTGCTTAGTTAACTATCACATACTTTTCGTCACGCAGTGTACGCGATTTGAATTCGGAACCCCCTGGATGGGAGGCTGAATCATGTACCATCGGGCCATCGTTGGTATAATATAATTGATAGGCTTTTTCCATAGGCGTACATATCCGAGGTCGATTCGAACGAATGCAAGAAGGAGTTGCGATACAACGACTTCGTTTGGACCAACGACACCATGATCTGCGCGAGGGGATTGAAGACCCTCGGTGGCCAATATGCTGATTCTTGTCAGGTAAGCATTCAGGTATGGAAACATCTGCTGGCAGATCGCGGTGTGCCGCAGCCTGACTAGGCATCGCTAAATGCCACGACCGCCTATAGGCCGGAGCTCAGCCGGTGCACAATTCCGTGCTCTGCAATCCTCAAGCCGCAAAAGTAAAAAAAACCGTATATCCAGCAGTAGACTCTGACAAACTGTTCCCGATGAACTACTGAAATTGCAAAATGTCCATCGCATTTACCAAATGTTACAATAACTAAACAACATTCACTTGAATTATCCCCTTATAAAATGGAGTTACAAATGAGTTCATATTGTACTATAAGTGCTTATTTTAAAAGATGCAGAAGCAAAACTATGGAGGTTGTCTTTCGCCGCTTCTCCATAGCGAGGCATTTTCAGAAGCGATGGTAGATTCATTTTGACATACACAAAATGTTCTAAGGAACCAATTATGAATAAATGACCATATGAATTTTAATAACATTGTGATTTTTATTAATCATTTCACTGCGTATTTTGTAACTACTTAATAATATTTCTTCAGTACTTTTTCTAACTTTATGCTTCATAATTATTACATTTTGGTTGCTATGAGCTAATCACTACAAATTGCTTTTTTTTTGTATATATGTAATTATAAATTTTTCTTTAAATAAATTTATTGAAAATTATTTAGAAATGAAGACGCGACCATAAACTATATAGAAAAATTATAATAGAATCTATATGAAGAGTTATACTGTCACGCCCGCTACCTTAGGCGATAGACAGAGAACACGGAGCCCTAAATATGTCTAACCTTACAGAACTAACGTTCTTGGTCGGTACATATTTAATCAGGATATTCGATTGCAGGGCGACAGCGGAGGGCCTCTGATGGCGGAGGTCACTAACGACGACCTCATATGCAACTACGCTCTGATCGGCGTGGTGTCGTGGGGCCCCATCTGTGGGAGTGGGGTAGCCGGCGCGTACACCAGAGTCTCCGCCTATTTATTTTGGTTGGCTTATAAGGTCTTTGTAAACAAAGTGTGAAGAATGGTTATCGTACGTGTATTATTGTTGGACGGTATTTTAATCCGTCCGGAATATGTGTGACGGGCCGCCCTGTTTATACGAATAAAATAGTTATTTATCTATAATTATATTTGTGAGTTGTTTTTTTATATAAACCCTAAATATACACTTATATAATGTAGAAGAATAGCGGCAGGTCTGTAAGAATAGACATATTTTTCACTCTGTGCCCTCTGCCTACCCCGTAAAAGACTTGGCGAGAAGATATGTATGATTATATTTATATACATATATAATATGAATATCATATCATTATCAAAAGGGCACTTCAATAACTTCAATTCAGCAGCACTTTTGTTTGTCTGGGTGAATACCTAGTATTGAAAAACACAAAGAAAAAGTTTATGGGAGTCAACACTTAAACCGTGTTTGATTACGATATCTCCAGAAGGAGTTGATTGATTAACGTGTTTTTAAAGATTCCAATGTATGTGAAATAGAAGCGTCTCTAGGATAATCACTATAATATTCGTAACATCACACCTGTAATCCCCGAAGAGGTAGGCAGAAGAATGCAGTACACTCCCACGTCTTACCATTTACGTTCACGTCCCACAATGGAATAGGTGGTAAGCCTATTGCCATACAAGGCCAACGAAGCAGTCGTTTGTCGGTATTTTTTTATATAGCAAAATTTTTCATCACATTGCCAAATGAACGTTCCATTCGCGATCCATTTAAATTTTCCGAATCTACTTGAGTCTTTAGAAGAGCTTACTTTTATATCGCTCAGAATACAAATTAAATAATGGCAAGCATAAAACTGAATCTACACTCCGTCGATTTCATGAAGAACTATAAGCTATTAAGCTATAACATCGACTGTTTTAAAAGGTGGGAAAAAAGCTCGCTTTCAAAGACAATCCATAGACAACTCTAGACGATCACTTACCATCTAATGACCCATCTGCCCATTCAGTTAAAACAATTGAAATAAAACAACACAAAGTACCTTTCACGTTTAATTCCCATTTTTAAAACGTTATAAAAAAAATTAAGAAAATTTTCAAAAATAACTTAAGTACATTGTGTATGGAATTCGATAATAACCAACAATTTTATTAATAACCTTAAAATTAAAAATACATTCTTTAATACAATAATATTTTTAAGTATTACTAGTCTAAATTTGCTCATGACTTTCGAGGTATTGAGCATATTGCAAATGTCAAATTCGTTAGTAAACTGTTCAATTTCACATCCGCAATGGTAACCGCAAACTTGTGATATAAACAAGAATTGACGACAAGAGAGATCTTAATCTGATATACCTAATGCAAAAATAAATTTAACCCATAAATGTGGAAGTGTACTAAACTGTGCCCACCCAATCGGAGAAATACAAGCGTGATCCTATATTAAACAAACTTGATATGGCAATTAACCAACAATCACTTTTCATTAGTACGGAAAAACCTTATGACTCAACATTTTGAAAAATTCATGTAGGTAACAAACTAATTTTGAAAGTTAAAATTGAGTTACAAAAAGAAAATAATACAAATTAACATATAAATTTTTTATCTGCGCACTTACTTTGCCACCCCAACTTGCTTACAATAAACAAATTGTGCATTAATTAAATTACTAGCAAAATGTAATATTTTATGGTCAAAACGCTTTAACCCTTAAATGCATAAAGTAGTAAAACTGCAACATACCATTCAAACGACCATAAAATTATTAGTATGAGTTCAATGCATGCTGTTGCAGGATTATTACTATCATGGTGATATATTTAATCGAGTGGCAACACACTTTTTTTCTTCACGACTGTCAAATTTAAATTGATTTTGACAAATCAAAGCCGATCGTAATTTTTGAGCGGATGAAAATTGTGTATTTGCTTTGCAGTGTAATTATTTGGTTTTCGAAGGTACGTTTAAACAAAATTAGTTATTTTACGTAATAATTCATCTTCTTTTCAGTACAATTTATAAGTTATAAAAAAAACTTTTGGTGTGTTCGGAAATTTTGTTTATTTTGTTGTTGTAAATCTGCAACAATATGCATTTACTAGAAAATGTCCCTGTTTAGTTACTAACTATCACTTTTATTGGTTTTCAGATGCCATACTTGAATCAAAAGCAAATAGAAGAGTATTTAGCTCTAATAAATGATGGAGAGATTTCGGAAGATGATCTTGAGGACTCGGATACAGAAGGTAATGAGAATTTTTATGAAAATGGAGACGATTTGCTTCACGATCTTGAGAGTCCATTAGAAGAGGAAAATGATGACCCCGATAATGATCCATTCATGGCAGGAGACCCGCCATTGATAAATGAAGCTACAGCAAATGATCAAGTGCCACAGGTTCCATTCCCCTCAACAAGTCAAGCTAGTCGCCGAGCAACTATGAGAGGACTCGTATGGAAGGTAAAAAAAATTGTTTTGAATTCTGACCAGACAGCTTTTCATGGAGACACTACATACCCACCTGAACTGAAGGATGAGGCTACTACTGGTACTCCCTATAGTATTTTTTCACATTTTATTACATCAGAAATAGTTCAAAGGATTGTGGAAGAGTCTAATTTGTATTCCGTTCAAAAAAATGTGACTAAACCATTAAATTTATCTGAAACTGAGCTAAGAAAGTTTATGGCGATACTGATATACATGTCTGTTATAAAATATCCCAATGTACGGCTATACTGGTCAAATACTGTAGGTTTTCAACCAATCAAGGACATAATGACTGTCAACCGATTTGAGACTATTCGTAGATTTCTACATTTCAACAATAACGAGAAACATTTACCCAAGGAACACCCACAACATGATAGGCTCCATAAGATAAGGCCTATAATTAGCCATCTAAATGAGAAATTTGCTTTAGTTCCTATGGAACAAAAACTCTCAATTGATGAACAGATGTGTGCCACAAAAGTGGCACACTTCATGAAGCAGTATTTACCTAATAAGCCCCATAAGTGGGGGTTTAAATTATATGTGATGTGCAGCGTGAAAGGTTATGCTCATAAATTTGAAATATATACTGGCCAAGAGAATGAACGGCTTCCAGATGAACCAGATTTTGGGCCAGTGGGAAATGTTGTAGTCCGGCTTGCTAGAGGTGTCCCAAGGCATATAAATCATATAATTTATTTTGATAATTTTTATACCTCTGTACCTTTAGTTACCTATCTTGCCAAACAAGGAATCTATAGCCTAGGTACTGTGCAATCTAACAGGCTAGTGAACTGCAAACTGCCGGACAAAAAAACAATGATGAAGAAATCTGTTCCTCGTGGAACTTATGAAGAGCAGATGACTGAATTTGACGGTATTGATTTGACAGCAGTTACTTGGAAGGACAATAAAGTTGTAACTTTTCTATCTTCATATGTTGGAGCTGAACCTGTGGGCCAAGTAGAAAGATTTGACAAGGCAAATAAGACTAGAATTAAAATTTCATGCCCACATATAATAAAGGAATATAATGCCCATATGGGCGGAGTGGACCTAATGGATAGCTTTATTGGGAGGTACCGAATTGCAATGAGAAGCCGAAAGTGGTATCTTCGTATCTTTTATCACTTATTGGACATGACGGTAATAAATTCTTGGCTTGTGTATAAAAATTTAAAAACAACTGAAGCCAATTCATCAGTTCTAAACCTATGTAACTATAGACTGGAACTAGCTGAGGTATTAGCCAAAGTAAATAACTCATTTGAACTCTGCAACAAAAGAGGAAGGCCAAGTACCAGCAACAGTGTTGAAATGGAAATACAAGCAAAAAAAAGGAGAGGACCAGCTCAACATATTCCTCCTAAGGACATAAGGACTGATAATGTTGGTCACTGGCCTGGTAATTGTGTTCGCAGCAGATGCAAAATGCCTGGATGCAAGGGATACACGCAAAACAGGTGTGAGAAGTGTGGAGTAGCTCTTTGTCTTACCACAACCAAAAATTGTTTTAAAAATTTTCATATGTAGTTATTGTCTAGTGAGTGCATAGTGTTGTAGTTCTGCAACAAATGGTTTTTAATAAAAATAGCTATGAAAATAAAAAAAAATATTTTTTTTATTATTTTTCCCTAAATCAGCATATTCATGGCTCCAAAATATATTTTTTCTCGGTCTAAAAATAAAATCATGCATTTAAGGGTTAATAAAAAGAAGCCTCACACAAAGGTGTTGTACTGGAATGCATGTGACACAATATGATCTAACCGAAACCCAGCTCAAGAGTACTCCAATACTGTTTTGATACCCTGATATGATACAAACAGTTACATAAAAAAGAAACGCATATAAAACTTGATAACAACAAAATTAATTTTCACTTCATTCCATTTAAAAATTGTACTGAGAAATAACCATAGATATATCTTAATTAGATCAGGCGATAGATATATCTTAAATAGATAAACGTGTAACTGAAAATGTCGCGTTGATAGAAAGAGAAAGAACATAAATTTGGTTTACGTGGTACATGTGGTGACGCGCGAAGTTGATGGCGGATACAATAATTTACATAATACCAAATTCATTCTCCTTCTCCCTCTATGGGCGAGACGACTTTTTTTATGGCTCGTTTACACTGTCTGTACATATATAATATATCTATGGCTATAACTTCTGATATCTGCAATGCATATGTAGTTCTATCAACAAAGAACAACTTTAATAACCTACACCGTAAAATGGTAGCACACAAGAGAACTGCACATTCAAATGTTGTCAGATTTATTTTAGACTTATAAACTAAATAATATCATCGGCAAGTCCCTTCTTCTTTTTCTCCTTATCGTGTTTCTTTGAATGCAACAACATTTTACTACGGGTGAGGAATCTTTTCAAGCACACCGGACACTCGTGGGGCTTGTCGCCTATATGCATCTTGAAATGCATCACCAAATTGTTCTTTTGGGTGAAACTCTTTGAACATATCTCGCATTGATACGGCTTCTCTCCTGTGTGGATCTTCTCGTGCCGGTCCAAGTCGGCTTTCCTGTAGAATGACGCTCCACACTCACAGTTGAAGTTCTTTATCCCTTTGTGTGACAAACTGTGTATGCTTAAGTGACCCAGCTGGGTGTAGGTCTTCCCACAAGTGGTACACATGTACGGACGTTCGCCTGTGTGCGTTCTCTTGTGCTTCTTCAGCTCGTAACCAGTCTGGAATGTCTTTCCGCAGTCTTCACAGGGCACGGGGTCTTTTGGTATAACCCGTCTATGACGCCTCCTGGTATGATAAAGTTACATTTTTATACTAAATGCATAGGTACATATGTTCACACCATTTCTCAGGGTAGACAGGAAGCACAGATATTAGATATCTGTTATTATTATTATTAAGCCTACATGGCAGGAAGTACTGTGTGAATCTTTAAACACCTGACTTGCTTTTTAAAATTACATTCTGGTTTCAGAGACTACCAACTCCCTCAACAGTCGGTATCCGACCTAATTGATCATGATAAGAGAGCCTTGGTTTCCTTCAGTGCCAGTGACCATCAATATTCACATTCAACATCTATTCCTGTCCTTAAAATCCATCTTAACCTCCGTAAAATATTCTACATAGAGAAGTGTGAATTTAAAAACAATTAGTGAAACTCGATGACTGTGACAGATACAATTTTGTATACTATGACAGATACTAAGCAAAAATGCAATCCTGTGCAACAGCTTCACTACTATTTAAGGAATATGAGATGACTGATTGACACTCACATTCCCATAGTCCTAGTCCTGCACCTACAGTCCTATAGCTACACTCCATTACCTACAAGCCTATACCTAGTCCTATTTAATGCTGAGCCTAAAAATCCATCGGCAGTATCAATCAAGTGTCAGCTGCTTACTTCACTTACTTTTTCGGTTGGGGATTCTCAGCTGTGTCGTCGTCAGATATCTCTATAACTTCACATTTGATGACCACCTCCTCTATAGGCTGCTGGGTCAAATTTGTCTGAACGACTTCTGTCTCTGTCATAGTATAGTATAAGCAATGTGACCTGGAAATTAAATGATGTGTAAATGTATGAAGTATGTTGAGTAAGTACTAGGAGAGATGGGACTATACATAAAAAATGTAACATCACGACTGTATTCTCAGAAGAGGAAGGCAGAGTAGTGTAGTAAACTGCCAAATAATAATATATGTTAAACAGCGCCTCTAATATATTAAGACATTTTCAAAATTCGAACAGACTAGCCATTTACCTGATCTTACGTAGTTTGTGTAGGTACCAATTACAGCCGTATACAATCAAAACATGCCTACATATATTTTATAGAAAATGACGTGATAACTCTCCATTCCAATCGATCACTATCATATACACGAACTCACTGAACAAGCTTTATACTAATTACAGACGGACTTTTGTTTATTTCTCTCATAAAAATGCAGTATCATAAAAAACTTGTGGTAATTACGGGGTAACTTTATATTGGTCTACTGAACACATGGTAGTGCAGTGTTAACTTATAACATATCATATATCAATATTTATTTAATAAGCTACAGAGTTTTCTTGTTTAGAATGGTAGCTAAAACTGCTAAAAGTTAAAAAAAATCATTCATTTTGTAATTCAATGTCAAATTCTCATTTTGACAATTGACAATAGCAAAAAAATTGGGAGAAAAATGTATAGTATTGCCATACATGCTACAAAAATTACAAAATATGTAGTAAATTATTCTTTTCAAACTGATTATTAAAAAAATGAATTAAAATTGAAAAAAAAATATCTTACATAGGTATCTTTAAATAATTTTTAAGAGACTTTAATTTTATTTTGTATTTATTTAATAAGAATATTACTGATTTATTTAAATTGGTAAAAACTAATTAGTAGATTTTTTATGTGGCAACATCAAAAGCGTTTAGTTATTCCTGTTCACAGTTTATTGTAATTAATGTTACAACAAAAAAAATACAGATAGAAAGATTTTGCTTTCCATGTACACGTTACAATAACATTTTTCATAGCCTTTAAACATATTAAGTAAATTTAATAATAATCATTCATTATTCCTATGTGAAATATATGGATAATTATCGACAAATAATTATTGGCGATTATGCACAAAAATAATCATAACAGGTAATTTTACTAGCCGAAAACACTGTTTTTAGAATTCTATCAAACTCCTTAATCAATTTTATAATATTTTTCAGTAATTTAATGTTCCACGTCGATCATTATACCAGAGCAAAGTATTTATAAAACCAACACAACTATTTTTGAATTAAGTAGGTAGGAAAACTCAATAAAAAAATCACCTCTATGTACCAATGCTCGGCCTTTACTTATTATGCGGACAAATTAAGAAGTCCGCGGAACGGGCTTTTCTTTCCCTATGTTTATACATTTCTGACTTGGCACCATTCTCGATAATCGGGTCAGGTGATGTCATAGCAGCTTATTTTAAAAGTGACGTATTATTATTCGTTCCGGCACCGCGACGAGCTATACACGCGGCCAATAAAATAAAGATTTCAGTGAATTGTGATAGAATATTTTCAAGAAATATACAAGAAACCATGTCGTATTACCAGTACAGGAGTGTTGGTGAGTTACTTAGTCTTTTGTAATTTACTTGATGCAGCTATTTCATTCGTCTGAACGATTCGATATTACGGTAACTAGGGGCTGTATTTTATAGAATTTTCTTTGTAGGGCTTGCTATATTCTATTAGGTCAATAACTATTTAGGTTATCTTTCAATTATTATCGGATATTATTGTGATGAATTTAAATATGCAGCGATTAATGTGCTATTGTATTATATAGATAGAGCGTAATATTTCGCGCTGTAAATACATTATTTTGGTTGTGAATGTAATTGTGAGAATATCGCCGGAAAGCGTAAACAGCTGTTTTGATGATGTCATGTTGCGTTTGGTTACTGCTAAGTGTTAACATTGAGAAAAAAAGTTTAACAGATAAATATGAAATTAGCTGTAAACATTAGTGAAAATCATAACTCAGTGGAAAATTACATTTTCTGTATGAATTTATTTAATATTTATAAATATTTGTATAACTAAGGTTAATGTAGAAGAAGTACTTAAGGTCTGTAAAGATATATATATTTGACACTTTATGCCCTCTACCTTCCCCGTAAGGGAGCTGGCGTCAGGATATAATATCAATATTAAGTAAAGTTAACATGTACCTGGCAAGTTACATAACATTTAACAAGGACTTTAACGAACTGTACCGCAATGACTTTTATTTAAAAAAAAACTTAGTGACAGAAGTCGTGCCATTATTACTCTCATCAGCTTATGCCAATAAACACACTTTTAGATGCAATATCGAGAACCTCCAAACCATTATTAACGACGGAATAATAAACTTTTGATCTGTACAATCTACTGTCATAGATTATAGAATAACATGTACAAAAGTTTAGAATGGTTTCGCAACTTTTGGCGCGAATAACTCTCCCCTCCCCCTTTCACAGTTCCTCCATTTAATAGGCATTCATTGGGCCACCGCGGTGCCCCCAACGCTATGCCATCAAGCGGGACGGATAGCTAACGCTGATAGTCTCGTGTAAATAAACCATTAATTAATTATAATGGCGTTACTCCAATTTCGTTTATTTTGAGGCAATTACATTGATATTACATTGCAATGGTACTCCACGAGTATTACCCTTATACTTCCAATACCATACGCCATAATACTTAGCTTAGTATATAGTATATACTAAGCGAATACTATATACACATTAAAAAAGGCGCCAAATTAATAGCACATCCAATCATAGATACACCATAGACAATTCTTGGATGTTATCTACATGTCAAACGTAACTTCGCGCCTGTAATCCCTAACGAGGTAGGCAGAGGAGTGTGGTACACTCCCACGTTTCACCAGTTACGTTTACGTCTAACTATAGAGTATATGGTGAGCTTATTGCCATACACCGGGCACATAGCCAGGTTCACTACCACTGCACCAGAAGTCCAGTCATACTGCTCTGAAAATGAGAGCGTTAAGGCTACAATCTGATATGCAGGCACTTTATTGCCACACATTATACGCCCCAGAGAAATCCACGCAGAGCTCTGAGACCGGTCGAGCTACTCGTATATGACGGATTCCCGCCCAAATATTTCATCAATGTTACAACCAATGATATTTATACTTAGCGCCCAACTGTGTTCATATTGCGTTCGACCTAAATAATTCAAAAGCGCACGTTAATCAGGTTTTCTCTCTCTGGGATATCGTGTAACGTGGTATTTTAAGTGGTCATGATTCGTTGCGATAATTCGATGTATATCTGTGACGAATTTGAATCAAACTTTTTGGTTATACGCTTCTTATATAGATAGTTATCGGGTGGAACACTGCCAGTGTGTGTTTCCAGTTTCCAGACACGTGTGAATTAGGAGTGTTCAAAGCGAGTTTAGTTGCGGTTTCTGCGCGTTCAGATGAGACCGTGGCTAAATGGTAGCCTGGCATATGATGAAAATAGTGTTTGATTGTCCATGTCATTTCGAGTGCCCATAGGGAGATCCTGGGTTTGATACCCAGGTCGGGCACAATTGGATTTTTCTAACTTAGATTTTCCACTACTGACTCGGAGTGTGGATATGTGCCCGGTGTATGGCAATAGGCTCACCACATATTCCATAGTGGGACGTAAACGTAACTGGTGAAACGTG